>CAKNYM010048284.1:85928-96020 GCA_932195095.1 Andricus curvator
TCCAGCTCACTAACAAGGAGAGGTCGCAAGATGTGCGTCGCCAATTCTACTCGCGCAAATACTCAATCGTCGGTATCTCGGAAACTAAGGCCCATTGGATCAAAAGAAAAAAATACGCACCTAATGGAATTTTATGTACTCTCGCCCTGTAAATCTCCAGTTGAATCAGCGACGCGACGCACATGTAGTGATCGCTTCTCGTTAGTCTTGTGCTTTCAATCTCTCTGCCATCTAACCTTATCACTGGCGCTCACTAAACTTATATTAATCACGCTCACTCTCGCTCAATCTGCCACATCCTCACTCTTGCCCACTCTGATGCACTCCCACTCACTTGGATTTTCTTTCACTATAGCTCACTAACAGGGAGAGGTCGCGAGATGTGCGTCGCCTAGTTTACTGGCGCATTTATTCAAACTTAGATATCTCATAAACTAAGGCCCATATTGAAAGAAAAAATACGCACCTAATGGATTTTGATTTACTTTCACCCTGTAAATCTCCAGACGAAACGGCGACGCACATGTCGTGATCGCTCCTTGTTACTTTTGTGCTTTCAATCTCTCTGCCACACCCTCACTCTTGCTCACTCTGATGCACTCCCGCGCACTTGGCTTTTCTTTCACTCTAGCTCACTAACAAGGAGAGGTCGCGAGATGTGCGTCGTCAATTCTACTGGCGCAAATACTCAAACGTCGGTATCTCGGAAACTAAGGCCCATTGGATCAAAAGAAAAAATAAGCACCTAAGGGATTTTGATGTGTATTCACCCTGTAAATCTTCAGACGAATCAGCGACGCACATCTCGTGATTGCTCCTTGTTAGTCTTGTGCTTTCAATCTCTCCGCCATCTAACCATATCACTGACGCTCATTAAACGTATCTCAATCACGCTCACTCTCGCTCAATCTGCCACACCCTCACTCTTGCTCACTCTGATGCACTCCCACTCACTTGGCTTTTCTTTCACTCTAGCTCACTAACAGGGAGAGTTTGCGAGATGTGCGTCGCCAATTCCACTGGCGCAAATACTCAAACGGCGGTATCTCGGAAACTAAGGTCCATTAGATCAAAAGAAAAAATACGCACCTAATGGAATTTTATGTACTCTTGCCCTGTGAAGCCTCAGGTGAATCAGCGACGCACATCTCGCAACCTTTCCTTGTAAGTCTCAAATTCTCGCTCACCTTACCTCTATCTCTCTCTATCTCACGCAGTCCACAGTCTTGATCACTCTGCCTCACGCTGACATTTCAAATGATCAAGTTTGTAATTTTGAAGGCTTAAATTCAAAAATTGTAATGACTGTGAAAAATGTTTTAAAACTGTCGAAAAACTGGGAATATTTTCCTGAGTCTTGAGTGGCCTGAGTGCAAGACTCTCTCATCCGCTAATTAATATTCGAGAACTAAAAGTTGAATGAAATCTACGACAGTAGCGCTACGAATTTATAAAATGAATTAGTAAATAATCCAATTTCAATAAACCCATATTTTTAGTAGGAATTAAGTTTTATCGAATTCCAGAATGACAGGAATACTCATTGTTATTAACGGCGATATTCGACTCAGCGTAGAAACTCTGTCATAACTTCCAGCTCAATAAAATCCCAAGAATGCAATGCAGCTTCTCTCAACTGGTGTAAAGTGACTCCGAAATGAAGTTTCTACCATCGAAACAATAAATTCATTACTCGAGAACTTAGTTCTATTGAAATATCATTCAATCCATGCATTTATTATTAAAAAGTAGAAATAGACAAAAAAATGCGGAATTGATAGAATTGTTATAAATTAAAAAGATTTGTTTATTATGTAACTGATGTTCGCAACCTTTATGAACGAAAATATATGAGCAGAAGAAGAAAAAAGGAACTCTGTATGAATAGAGATTTTGACTCACTGAAATCTTACAACAATAGGATATACCGTGATATCCCATTCGATGCCATTTATCTCCCAGATTGTCCAAGAGATGTCCTAGGGATAACCTGCCGGATATCCTGCCAGGCGGAAATTCTGATATCCCCGAGATATCCCAAGATATCCAAGATGTCTATGGGACGTTTCTGGGATATTCAAATGTCCGAAGTAGGATATTAAAATTTTCATAAAGCCTATTTGGGGCATTTGCATTTCCCATACACGTCCTATATACATCTGGGGGTATCTTGGGGATATCCCATTCGATGACATTTATTGTTTAGCTTTTCCAAGGAATATCCCAGGGATAACCTTTCAGATATCCTGAAATGCTGAAATTTGAATATCACAGAGATATCCCAAGATATCCGAGATTTCTATGGGACGTTTCTGGGATATTCAAATGTTCCAAGTAGGATATTAAAATTTTTATAAAGCCTACTTGGGGCATTTTAATATCCCATAAACGTCCTATAGATATCTCGGGTATCTTGGGGATATCATATTCGATGCCATTTTTCTTTCAGATTGTCCAAGGGATATCCCAGGGGTAACCTTTCGGATATCCTGCAAGGCGGAAATTTAGATATCCCCAAGATAACCCTGCTGGAAGTAAAAAGATAAAGATCCTAGCTTTTTCAGTAACCTCTTTTCTACCTCATCCTATTCTTTATCTATCCACGTCAATCGTTTTCTATCTCTCTGTCAATATAAATTCCTGTCTATCTTTTTCAATCTTCTGTTCTCTTATCTCATCGTATCCTAAATTTATCAACTTTTATGTTTTTCTATTTCTTTTTTAATCTAAATTCACGTCTATCTTTTCCAATTCCCTCTTCTCTATCTCTTCATATCCTTTATTCATCCATGTCAATCTTTTTCTATCTCTGTTAATCTAAATTCCCGTGTATCTTATTCTATCTTTTTGGCAATATAAATTTACATCTATCCTTTCTTCTCTACCCTGCTGTAAGTAGAAAGATTGAAAATAATAGAAATTGGGGGATGGGAAAAGATAGAACTATTCTGTCTCTCTCAATAGATCACTTTGCATCCCTAAAACGCTATCTTTTCCAATCCCCAATCTCAATAATTTTTTATCTCTTTCTTTACCTTTTGTAGGAGAGGACCATTCTCTCTTTCTTTACTTTATTATATCTCTTTAAGATAAATTTGAATCTTTGTCTAACTTTTTTTTCTGTCTTTCGCTATGGAATACTCTTATAATTTTCTATCCTTCAAAATTTGGGAATCCATCGAAAAGTTAGGGAAATTATTTAAAAAATTAATTTGACGTCCACCACGTACAAGAAAGACTACATGCCGTCCATGTTTATATACCTACACAGTTAAAACTTTTACCGCCAACCACCTAGCGGGAAAACTTTTAAGTTGACGTGGATAGGTAAAGGATGGAATGGGATTGAGAAAAGGGGATTGAAGAAGATAGCCGTGAATTTAAATTGACAAAGAGATTAAAAAAGATAGACGGTAATTTATATTAACAGAGACAAAAAAACTTTAACATGAATAGATAAAGGATAGGATGAGATAGAGAAGAGGGGATTGAAAAAGATAGACGTGAACTTCGCCTGATAAAGATATAGAAAAATATTGAGGTGGATAGATTAAGGATAGGATGAGATGAACACAGGATATTAAAAAAGATAGACGGGAATTAAGATTAACAAAAATAGAAAAAGATTGACATGAATAGATGGAGAATATGATGAGATATGAAGAGGGTATTGGAAAATATAGACGTGGAGTTAGATTAAGAAATATATAAAACAATATAAACCTTGAAAGATACAGTGAGATAGGGAAGAGGACATTTCAAAAGATACACGTGAATTTAGATTGACAAGGAGATAGAAAAAGATTGACGTGGATAGAAAAAGAATGGGGTGAGATAGAGAAGAGGGTATTGCAAAAGATGGAGGTGAATTTTAATTGAAAATAGATAGAAGAAGATAGACGTTGATAGATGAATGATACGATGAGATAGGTAAGAGGAGATTGAAAAAGATAGATGGAAATTTAGATTAAAAAACGATAGAAATATACTGACGTAAAAAAATAAAGGATAGGATGAAATAGAGAAAAGGGTATTGAAAAAGATAGAAGTAAAGTAAAATTAAAAAATAGATAGAAAAAGATCAACGTTGGTAAATGTCAGATACGATGAGGTAGAGAAGACGAGATTAAACAGATAGACGTGAATTTAGATTAACCGAGAGATAAAAAAATATTGACGTGGATAGATAAAGGATAGGGTGAGATAGAGAAAAGGGTCTTGAAAAAGATAGACGTGAATTAAGATTGACAACGAGATAGAAAAATATTGACGTGGATAGACAAGGCATAGGATGAGATAGAAAACGGTATTAATAAAGATAGACATGTTTTTAGATTGAAAAAAGATAGACTCGTCATTTCCATTTTCTCTATCCCTTTCTATCATGAATATTGAAAATTATTTCAAAAGATGGGATCTCTATCTTTTCCCTTCCAGCAGAGTATCTAATCCAATTCTTTATCTATTCACGTCAACCTGAAGGTTTTGCCGCTAGGTGGATGACGGCAAAAGAAACCAACAAGTGAAATCAGTCTTTGGGTCTTGGATGGACCCCCGAATTTTGAGAGAGACATAATGATAAGTGTACTCAATTGTGGAAGATAGAAAACGAGATAGAGAAAGATTCAAATTTCTATTGAAGAGATAGAATGAAGTGAGAAAATGAGAAGTGACCGATTGAGTGACCCATTGAGAGATAGAATTGTTCTATCTTTTTCTATCCCTCGATTTCTATCTTTTTGAATCCCAGGATATCCTAGAGTGTCTTGCGGATATCCTAGAGCAGGGGTCTCCAAGGTTGATCCTGTATCTACTAGCGATCCCGAGCCAATAGGTTGGATCTACTCAACTTTGAAACAGAACTGTCAGAAGGATCCCCATCCTTCACCTGAGTAGAAGTGCCTCAAAGAGTTGCTTCTTATCCAGCAGAAAAAAATGGTAGCCTCAAGGTTTAGGTTTATGAACCATACCCTTCCAATTAATATTTTCTTTCAACGTGTCATAAATTTTATCTTAGTTTCTCATCGAAAAAACTGGTAGATTCTGAAAATGGTCAGTCGATCGTAGTTCAGGCTGCACCCGTGGATGGTGGAGACTCCTGTCCTAGGGTATTTTGAGGATATCCTAGGGCAGGGTCTCCAAAGGTAGATCCTGTATCTACTAGCGATCCCGAGCCAATAGTTCGGATCTACTTAGCTTTGACACAGAACTGTCAAAAAGGATCCCCATCCTTTATCTGAGTAGAAGTGCCTCAAAGAGTTGCTTCTTATCCAGCAGGAAAAAATGGGGCCCTCGAGGTTTAGGTTTATGATTCAAATCCTTCCAACTAATATTTTCTTTCAAGGGTTCATAAATTTTCTCTCAGTTTCGCATAGAAAAAACTGGTAGATCCTGAAAATGGTCAGTCGATCCTATGTCAGGCTGAACCCGTGGATTGTTGGGATTCCTGTCCTAGCGTATCTTGGGGATATCCTAGGGTAGGTGTCTCCAAAGGTAGATCCTGTATCTACTAGTGATCCCGAGCCAATAGGTCGGATCTACTCAGCTTTGATACAGAACTGTCAAGAAGGATCCTCATCCTTCACCGGAACAGAGGTGCCTCAAAGAGTTGCTTCTTATCCAGCAGAAAAAAATGGGGCCCTCGAGGTTCAGGTTTATGAACCAAACCCTTCCAACTAATATTTTCTTTCAAGGGGTCATACATTTTCTCTCAGTTTCCCATCGAAAAAAACTGGTAGATCCTGAAAATGGGCAGTCAATCCTAGGTCAGGCTGAACCCGTGGATGGTGGAGTCTCCTGTCCTAGGGTATCTTGGGGATATCCATATTTTCGCCTTGCAGGAATCAAAATGGGATATCCTATTGAAGTAAGTGTTAATTCTGAATTTTTTAACACACGAATAAATACAAATACAAAAACATACAAGTGTGAAAAGATAAAAAGAGGGTTGAGTTCTATGAACGGAACGGTCTCGCAATTGCGTAACCGTTCCGTGGACGCGCTCCACTAGGGAATCCAAACACTCTGTTTGCTCAAATTTAATCAGAGTATTGAACTGAAAATGATAAAAACAAAAGTGATTCTTTTTGAAGTTCATTTTATGAAAGGAAACAATTGTACTGACCGATAAATCTCCTCCGTAGAAAGGGTGGATGACAAAAGTCTCGTTGCCTAAGTGTATTACCCCGCTGACTCCGTTGCACGTATGAAAAGCCGCACTGGCACCTGGGTAATCCCTCACAGTGCCATGATAATAACAATGTTCTATTTCCTGTAACAATACGGAAATGTGATTGTCAAATGCACCTCTCGTAGCGACAGCTGAATTTATTGGATCCATCTTTTCCGCAAAGCGGCTCCGAGGTTTATACATATAAGATCAAGTGTATGAGTGTGTAAAAGCAAAATCGTGTTTGAAATTGATTTCTCTGATATTCCAACCAAACTGTAAAACTGATTTGCGTCATTTTCTTCACTTTGCAAAATAATAGAACTGTCAATGACAACTTATGCAAGGGAGTTGTGCAAGGCAACCTCTCAAGAAAATATCCAAGGTGATATTTAAATATTTATCAAGGAACCGCAGAACTTCCGATTGCCGGTCGGGTGCTTTTCCATTAAGCTACTAGAGAGATCGAGAGATGAAAGTTTTTTCAGAAAATACACGCATTATTTTGCTAGATGGTACAAGTTACATTTTTCAAGGAATCTATATCATCATCAGAGAATAACAGAAATTTTCAATATCTTTTCAGACTAGATGGAGATATGAATTGAAAATTATTTTAATTAATGTTTTCTGAGAAAAGATCTTCTCCTTTCGCTCCGCTGAGAGTCGAACCATAGAACTTCCGATCGCCGGTCGGGTGCTTTCCCATTAAGCTACTAGAGAGATCGAGAGAAGAAAGTTTTTTCAGAAAATACTCGCATTATTTTGCTAGACGGTACAAGTTAAATTTGTCAAGGAATCTGTATCATCATCAGAGCATAACATAAATTTTCAACGTCTTTTCAGATTAGATGGAGATATGAATTAAAAATTATTCTAATTCATTTTTTCTGAAAAAAGATCTTCTCCTTTCGCTCCGCTGGGAATCATATATGAAAAGACGTTAGAAATTTCTGTAATTCTCTGATGATAGTACAGATTCCTTAAAAAATGTAATTTGTACCATCTAGCAAAATAATGCGTGTATTTTCTAATGAAGTTTCTTCTCTCGATCTCTCTAGTAGCTTAATAGGAAAACACCCGGCCAGCAGTCGGAAGTTCTGAGGTTCGATTTCCAGCGGAGCGAAAGGAGATGATCTTTTTTCAGAAAAAATTAATTACAGTTAGTAGATAAAGTAACTTCAAGTTACCTAAAAAGTTACTTCTTCACTTTCTTGATATTGTAATTTAAAAATCGAAATCAAGAAGATGATAATTCATAAAAACTTGATTTAAAACGAATTAAGGATCAGTTCAAGTAAATACAGATAAAATGCTAAATATCACTGAAAATATTGAATTTCCAACAAAATAGATTACTTTTTAACAAAATAGTTTAATTTTCAACAAAAAGATGAATTTTCAACAAAAGAGTTGAATTTTCAACCAAGAAAGATTTTTCAGTCACATTTTTCCACCAGTTGTATTTTTAAACAAAGAAGATGGAATTTTTTTACCGGAAGAAATGAATTTTCACACCAAAAAGAATACTTTGGAACAAAAGAGTTGAATTTTCAAGCCACAAGGAGGAATCTTCAACCAAAAAGTTAATTTTCAACCAAATAGTTGAATTTTCTACCGTTTTTAAACCAAAAGGATGAAATTTCAACCAAAGAGTGGAATTTAAAAAAAAGTTAATTTTTAATCCAAATGTTGATTTTTTTACCAAAATATTTGAATCTTATACACAAAAAAAACGAATTTGAAATAATTTTCAACGAAAATTACGAATCCTCAAGCAAAAAATTGAATTAGAAAAAAATGGTTTCAGTTTTAACAAAGTAGTTCCATTTTTAAAGAAAAAATATGCATTTTTAAACAGAAAAAATTATAATTCAACAAAAATGTTAATTTTGAGCCAAATAGTTGAATTTTCAAACAAAATAGATAATTTGTAACCAAGAAGATCAGTTTTCTACCAAAAAAGATGAATTATCAGTTTAAAAAATTAATTTCAAACCAAAAATAAAATAAATTTTCAACAAAATAGTTAAATTTTCAACCAACTGAAAATGTAACTATTCCATTTTTGGTTGAAAATTGATTTTTCAAATTGAAAATTCACCTGCTTGGGTAAAAGTTGAACTACTTTGTTAAGATTTTTTAAATATTTTTTTTATTGGAAATTCAACTCTTTGGTTAAAAATGTAACTATTTAGTTGAAAATCCGTTTTTTTTAAATTAATAACTAATTTTTTACCCAAAAATATACTTTTTTCATTTCTGGTTAAAATTGTATCTTTTTTAGTTGAAAATTCAGCTTTATTGTTAAAAAACTAATCTTTTTCGTTGAAATTTCCTCTTTTGGTTAAAACTGTAACTTTTTAGTTGGAACTTAACTTTTTTGTTGAAAATTAACCTCTTTGGTTGAAAATTTAATTGAAAATTTGTCTTTTTTATTCGAACATTCAACCATTTGTTTCAAAATTCAAGTATTTTGTTAAAAAAAGCCTTTTTTGGTAAAAAATGAACTATTATGTTGAAAATTTAATTATTTTGTCGAGAATAATTTTGTTTGTATGTAACATCAAATATTATAATTTTTGTTAAGAATTCATTTTTTTGTTGAAAATTCAATTTTTTGTGTTGAAAATTCGACTATTTTTGGTTGAAGTTTGGTATTTTGTGCTTCAAAATTCGATTATTTGGTTGAAAATTAATCTTTCTGGGTACAAAATTCCAGTATTTAGCTTCAAATTAAACTATTTTGTTGAAAATTTATATATTTAGATAAAAAGTCAAGCCTTTTTGGTGGTGAAAATTCATCTCTTAGGTTTAAAATTGAACTATTTTGATAACAATATATTTGTATGAGGGAAAATTGATCTTTTTTATTTGAAAATTCAACTATTTATTTGAAAATTTATGTATTTTGTTCAATAATGTGGTCTTTTTTGGTATAAAATTAATTTTCTTGGTTGAAAATTCGTAGTGTTGTTTGAGAATTAATTTTCGTGGGTTGAAAATTCAACTATTTTGTTAAAAAAATTAACTATTTTGTTAAAAATATAATTATTTTGTTGAAAATTCAATTCTTAGGTTAAAAATTGAACTATTTTGTTAACAATATATTCTTATGAGTGAAAATTTATCTTTTTTATTTGAAAATTCAACTATTTATTTGAAAATTCATGTATCTTGTTAAAATATCATCCGTTTTGGTCGAAAACTCAACTGCTTTATCAAAACTTAACTTTTTCGTTCAAAATTCATTTCTTTGTTCAAAAATTTGAGTTTTTCGTTAGATTTTTTTTTTCAGTCAAAATCCAAAAATTTTAAAATCTTAAAAATTTAATTATTTTGTTGAAAATTCTTATAGTTTAGTAGAAAATTGATGAATTTGGTAGAAAATTTAACTTTTTGGCAGAAAATCCAACTATTTGGTATGAGGACCCTGAAAAAGTTTAATTAAGTTGGATTCAATCAATAAACGTCATGTATGGTAGGTTGGGTCGAAAGAACAAAATTTTGGAAATCGGAAATGCAACTATGCGGAAGAGTAGCGTATGAGGACCCTGATAAAGTTTTATTAATTTTGAATTTAAATATTATTTTCACCAGTAAAAACGTTTTAGTTGACTGAAAAAAAATTGTATTTACATTTCAGTAGGGTTTGAAATTATTATCCCTGCTATTTGCATAAATTGTTGTGCAAGGATGTCCCTAAGATGTCCAGAATGTACCCAAGATACCCAGGATGTCCCCAAGATACCCAGAATGTCCCCAAGATACCCAGAATGTCCCCAAGATACCCAGGATGTCCCAAAGATACTCAGGATATCCCCAAGATACGCATGATGTCCCCAAGATACCCAGAATGTCCCAAAGATACCCAGGATGTCCCCAATATACCCAGGATCTCCCCAAGATACCCAGGATGTCCC
>CAKNYM010048284.1:97563-109575 GCA_932195095.1 Andricus curvator
TTGTTAAAAATTCATTTTTTTCTTTGAAGATTCATCATTTAGGTTTGAAAATTCATCTATGTGTTTGAAAATTTAACTATTTTCATGAAAATTAATTTTTTTCATTCAGGATTTTTTAAAACTAAAAATTGACCTATTCTATTTTCAGTACAAAATTAATCTTTTTATTTCATAATTCATCTATTTTAATGAAATTTCAACTACGTGGCTCAAAATTGAACGCGTTTGTTAAAATTTCATTTTTTTTTTATTGAAGATTCATGATTTCAGTTTGAAAATTCAACTCTTCGGTTGAAAATTTAACTATTTTCTTGAAAATTCTTCTGTTTCGTTAAACATTATTATTTTTCAACTAAAATTTTAACCATTCTATTTTTAGTAGAAAATTAATCTTTCTAGTTGAAAATTCATGTTTTGTGTTAAAAATTCAACTGCTTGGCTGAAAGTTCAACGCATTTGGGTGGAAATATCAAATATTACTTTTTTTTAAAGGATTTATATTTTTTGATTGAAATCCATCTGGACATGTTCATCTTACACCTTACGTGTTCATCAAACACCCTGGGACATTGGATTCTACTTGGTTGAAATTTGAACATCTTTGCTAAAAATTCACTTTTATTTGTTGAAAATGTAACTATTTTACTGATAATTTTTTTTTCGGTTGAATATCACGTTTTTAAACTGAAAATTCAACTACCACAGTTTTTATTAAAAATTTATCTTGCTTAGTTGAAAATTCAAATATTTGTTTAAAAATTTATTTGAATTTATTTCAAAATTCATCTTTTTTGTTAAAAACTCAATTATTTGGCTGAAAATTGAACGCGTTTGTTGAAAATTCATTTTTTTGTTTGAAGATTCATTATTTCAGTTTGAAAATTAAACACTTTGGTTGAAAATTTAACTATTTTCTTGCAAATTCTTTTTTTTCATTCAAAATTTTTTTAACTAAAAATTTAACTATTCTATTTTTAGTAGAAAATTTATCTTTATTACAGAATTGAAGAAATACTTAGATGGTACAAAATTGTATTTGAATGTATAAAAGAAAAAGATAATGTGGTTTGTAAAACGAAGGGGGAAGAAAAAAATAATAGACTGGGAGATGGAAAGGGCTGAAGTTAGAGGAAATAAAGGAGTTCTAAGTATTTGGGATATATCTTGCAAACAAATGGAGATCATAGAGCTTATATAAGGGAAGGGGTAAACAAGCGGCAGGGCTAACAAAAAAGATATGGGGTATAATAAAAAAAGAAGGTTAGAAAAAGAGTGGAGAAGGAAAATGTAGTTATTTGACGAGAAGAAAAGGAAGAGATTGAGAGTTTACAAGAAAGGTATATAACGTGGATGCTAAGGATAGACTGGAGGACGCCTGGATGTGAGAGAAGAAGCGCAGAAGATTAAATCAAGTACTAGAGCGGGAAAGAGGGGATGGAAGTTTGAGACGAAGCTAAGGTAGGGAAAGGGAGGGGTGTTAACGAAAAAATGTCTGAAGGAGATAGAAGAAAGGAGAGGGAGGGGGATATAATTAACGAGACGGGATGAAGAAAAAAGTGCTAGAAACATAGAAGAGGGGACTGGAGTAAATTATAAATGATTGGAGAAAAGCGACAGGAAAGCGCAGTTAAGAGAAAGATGGGTGATCATTGAGGAATCAAAATACTCGTTTAATAAATGGTGTAAGATCACACAAAAGTAAGGACTACCAAAGTATTCAGAAAAGGAATAGTGAGAGAGAGAAGATGGACCAGAATAGCAAGATTCAGATTGAGAAACGAGGTAAGAGAAGGTACGTATTGAGAAAGAGGATGGATAGTGCAGAATCTATGAATCGCAAGTGAAAACAGAAAAGTATGTATGGAAAGAATGTAGGAGAGGATGAAGAAGAGATGGCTTGATTACAGGATTGAAGAAACAATTACATAGGGCAGAGTTGAATTTAAATGTAGTGAAGACAAAGATAATGAGTTATAGAAACGGAGGAGGAATTAAAGTGGACTAGGAGATGGAAAGGAGTAAAGCTAGAAGAAGTAAAGAAGTTTGAATATTTGGATTATACCTTGCAACCAAATGGAGATCATAGAGCTCATATAAGGGAAAGGGTAAAAAAGCGGCAGGAGTAACAAAACAGATATGGGGTATAATAAAAAGGTTATAAACAGAGTGGAGAAGGAGAATATGGTTATTTGACGAAAGAAAAAGGAAGAGATTGCGAGGTTACAAGAAAGGCATATAAGGTGGACGCTAAGGATAGACTGAAGAACGCCTGGATGTGAGAGAAGAAGCGCAAAGGGATAAATCAAGTACTAGAGCGGAACAGTTGGCATGGAAGTTTGAGACGACGCTAAGGGAGGGAAAGGAAGGTGAGTTAGCGAAAAAGTTCTCGAAGAAGATAGAAGAAAGGAGAGGGAGGAGAATAGAAATAACGAGACGAAATGAAAAAAAAAAATAATTTCTTATTGCTAGAAATACAGAAGAGGGGACAGCATTAAACTCAGAAGAATTAGAGAAAAGAGACAGGGAAACACAATCAAGAGAAAGATGTGTGATCATTGAGAAATTAAAGTATAATAAATGGTATAAGATTATAAAAAAGGAAGGATTACCAAAGTCTTTTTAAAAGGAATGGGTAGAGAGAAGATGGAGCAGAATAGCAAGATTTAGATAGGGAAACAAGGTAAGAAGAGGGATGTATTGGAAAAAAAATTTAGGAGAGGAATGGAAGATAAAGAAGCTAGCAAGAGAATGTGGTAAAGGTTTTAGGGGAGGATGGATAGGGTGAGGAGTTAATCGAGGTACGAGAAGGGATATATTGGGAAAAGAATGTAGGAATGGAATGGAAGATAAAGAAGCTGGCAAAAGAATGTGGTAAAGGTTTCAGGGAAGGATGGATTAGGTGAGGAGTTAAACGAGATAAGAGAAGGAATGTGAGGGAAAAGAATGTAGGAGTGAAATGGAAGATAAATAAGCTAGCAAGAGAATGTGGTAAAGGTTTTAGAGGAGGATGGAGTGGGTGAAGAGTTAAACGAGATAAGAGAAGGGATGTATTAGGAAAAGATTGTAGGAAGGGAATGAGAGATAAAGAAGCTAGAAAAATAATGTGGGAAAGATTTTAGGGGAGGGTGTATTGGATGAGGATTTAAGCGAGGCAAAGGAAGGAATGTATTGGGAAAATAATGTAGGCAGGGAATGAAAGATGAAGAAGCTAGCAAAATAATGTGGGAAATGTTTCAGGGGAGGGTGGATCGGATGAAAACTTAAATTGTGTAAAATTGTGTAAACAAAGTTCTACACAAAGCCGAGTTAATTCCAAAGTCTTGTGGAAAGTTTCCTCGGAAAGTTGTGAATTAGGGTATTAAATTTCAGAAATTCGGGGTGTATCAAAGTCGGCTTCTTGAATATGAAATCCTTGTTCCAAAGACGTTTTCCGTGGCAAGTAGTGCACGTACCGCATAAATTGCAATCCCTGCGGTTCTAGGCTTTCCTGTCAAGTCTTAAACTACTGCGGTGTACTCTATAGGCGTGCATCCTTTGAAGTTCACTCAGCAGTTATATGCCAAATTCGAGTGTGTGCGATGTGCATTTACTGAAGGTGAGCAACCTTCACTAATGCACTTAAATTACACACAAATATCCAAGTACTTTCAGCAAGGGTGAACGATTTACGGGAACGATTACTGGACAATGGAATGAGAATCGTCCTGGAGATGAGAGTCAGTATTAACAATTTAACAATTTAATAATTTAACAATTCAGCTTTTCATAAAATCTGTTATGCGAGTAACAGGAAAATGGGGTTTAGTTTATTTTTCAAAAAGGTTGCGTAAAATGTTAATGAGAAGGAAAAAAGTCTCAACGAGTTTTGCATTAAATTCTCGGTGCTGTTCTAGCAAGATTTTTCCTGCATTGATTATATGGTAATGTTCCAGGGACAGACTCTGCTCCTGGCTTTTTATGTATAAAATATAAAAACCGAGATTACGGTGCTCTTCTCTCGACTTTCAAAAAGTCATTTGCTTTTACTGAAAATAACTGCTGCGTGAAAACTTTTATGAATATGACAATGTGCTCATGTTTTCATTTCAGTTAACATATAGAGGTTTACTTTTTAATGAAAGCTAGTAGACTTTTATAGATAGAAGCTGGGAAATGATTAAAATTTCGGTCTGCAGGTATTCTTATTTATTTTTTTGTCTCCTTTTCAAATGGAAATACGGGGTCCGTCTTTTATATCCAAGAAGAGATACCATGCATTTAGGCAACTGCTTCATTATCCAAATGTGGACATATCACGGCCTTTTATTAATGATTCGGTATTTAATATCACATACATTTACTATGACATCGAGACATTTGCACTCCTTGGAATCTAAGAAAAGATACCATGCATTTTGACAACTGCGTCATTTTTGAAATATGGACATATCACGAGCTTTTAATGTTGATTAGTTATCTTATTTCACATGAATTCACTATTTATCTAGACCTTCTCATCCCTTGGAATCTAAGAATGGATACCATGCATTTTGGCAACTGCGTCATTTTCAAAATATGGACATTTCAGGATCTTTGAATACCAGTTGATTACTTAATGTCTCATACATTTACTATTTCATCTAGACCTTCTCATCCCATAGAATCTAAGAATGGATATCATGAATTTTGACAACTGCGTCATTTTAAAAATATGGACAATTCCGGATCTTTCAATACCAGTTGGTTATTTAATGTCACATAAATTCACTTTTACATCTAGGCGTTTGCATCTCTTGCAATTTATGATAAGATACCATGAATTTTGAAAACTGCGTCATTTTCCTAATATGGATATACCACGATCTTTTAATAATGATTGGTTATTTTATGTCACATACGTTGACAAATACATCTAGACCTTCGCACCCCTTGGAATCTAAGAAAAGACACCGCGCATTTTGATAACTGCGTCATTACCCAAATATGGACATAACACGATCCTTTATTACCGATTGGTTATTTTATGTCACATACATTCACGGTTACATCTAGAGCTTCGCACTCCTTGGAATCTAAGAAAAGATACCATGCATTTTGACAACTGCGTCATTGTCTAAATATGGACATATCGCGATCTTTTAATACTGATGGGTTATTTTATGTCACATAATTGATAATTACATCTACACCTTTACATCCCTTGGAATCGAAGAAAAGCTAATATGCATTTTGAAAACTGCGTCATTTTCCTAATATGAGCATATCACGATGTTTTAATATCGATTGGTCATTTTATGTAACATACATTCACTGTTACGTCTAGACCTTCTCGTCCCTTGGAATCTAAGCATGGATACCATGCATTTTGATAACTGCGTCATTTTCCATATATGGACATATCACGATCTTTCAATAGCGATTGGTTATTTTAGGTCACATACATTTACTATTGCATCTAGACCTGCTCATCCCTCGGAATCTAGGAAACAATACCATGCATTTTGACAACTGCGTCATTATCCAAATATGAACATATAACGATCTTTTAATAACGATTGATTATTTTAGGTCACATAAATTTACTTTAACATCTAGACGTTCGCACTTCTTGCAATCTAAGGGAAGATACCATTCATTTTGAAAACTGCGTCATTTTTCAAATATGGACATTTCACGGTCTTTTAATATTGATTGGTTATTTTAGGTCACATACATTTACTATTGCATCTAGACCTGCTCATCCCTCGGAATCTAGGAAATGATAACATGCATTTTGACAACTGCGTCATTATCCAAATATGAACATATAACGATCTTTTAATACCGATTGATTATTTTAGGTCACATAAATGTACTTTCAGAACTAGACGTTCGCACTTCTTGCAATCTAAGAAAAGATACCATCCATTTTGAAAACTGCGTCATTTTTCAAATATGGACATTTCAAGGTCTTTTAATATTGATTGGTTATTTTATGTCACATAATTTACAATTACATTTAGACCTTCGCACCCCTTGGAATCTAAGAGAAGTTACCATGCATTTTGAAAACTGCGTCATTTTTCGTGTTTTTTTTTTTTTAGAAAATTCATTTTTTTGGCCAGAAAGTCAACTTTTGTGTTGAAAATTCAACTATTTGGTTGAATTTTGCATTCTTCTCTTGGAAATTCTTTTTTTTTGTTGTAGCAGATTCGTCATTTCAGATAAAAATTCATATCTTTGGTTGAAAATTTAACCATTTTGCAGAACATTAGTTTTTTTTTGGTTAAGGATTAATATTCTTCACTGAAAATATAAATTTTCATTTTTGGTTAAAAATTGTTATTTTAAACTGAAAACTGATCTTTACTGGTTGAAAATTCGTTTTTTCAAATTGAAATCTTGTTTGGTTGAAATATTAACTATTACAAGTTTCGTTCAGAATTAATTTTTTTGCGAAAAATCAACTACATGGTTTAAATTCGAAATACGTTTTCATAAATACTTTTTTTAGTTTAAGATTTATTATTTTAGTTGAAAATTCAACTATTTGGTCATAAATTAACTTATTTCTTGCAAATTCAACATTTTTGTAGAAAATTTGTATTTTTTGCTTGAAAATTCAACAGTTTGGTAGAAACTTAAACTATTTGGTTAAAAATGAACTTTTTTGTTGAAAATTCAACAATTTTGGTAGACGATTCCACTATTTGTTGGAAAATTTTAATTTTTTGTTGGAAATTCGTTTTTTTTTCTTAAAATTTTTTTTTTTTATTGGAAACTTTGATGATTCCATTTTTTGTTTAAAATTGATCCTTTATTAGTTAAAAAGTCAACTGTTTGCTAGAAAATAATTATTTTTTGTTGAAAATTCATATTTTTGGTCGAAAATTCAACTATTTTGTTAGATGATTCAACTATGTGTTGGAAAATTTAACAATTTTATAGGAAATTCGTTTTTTTCTGTTAAAATTTTTTTTTTTTATTGAAAACTTTAATGATTCCATTTGTTGTTCAAAATTCATCCTTTATCATTTGAAAATTGAACGATTAGGTCAAAAATAATTATTTTTATTTGAAAATTCATATTTTTGATTGAGAATTCAACTATTTTGTTACACGATTCAACTATGTGTTGGGAAATTTAATAATTTTGTAGGAAATTCGTTTTTTTTTGTTAAGATTTTTTTTTATTGGAAACTTCAATGATTCCATTTGTTGTTTAAAATTTATTCTTTATCATTTGAAAATTGAACGATTTGGTAGAAAATAATTATTCTTTGTTGAAAATTCATATTTTTGGTTGAAAATTCAACTATTTTGGTAGACGATTCAACTATTTGTTTTAGAATATTCTAAATTCTCTATTTCTAGAATTTTCTGGAACGGCCTGGAATATGCTTGAATGGTTTAGGATTTTATTGAACATTCTGGAAAAAAAACTAATTCAGAAAATAGAAAATCTCCTACTGCGCACATTTTAATTTTATACGCTTTTAAAAATATGAATGCGCCACTAATTTTCATATTTAAAACACACCTATGCAAATAATTTCTATGAAAGTACGACAAAATGAGAAAATATATCTAGCATTAGATAAGAAAAAAAAGTTGGAGTAAACCTTATCAGTCTCTGGCAACATTCGAAAATATTCAGTGATACGCGACGATGGTCTGGCGATCGAGGATCCTACAGCAGGCGAGTACTCTTCAAGTTAAGAGGGCACTTTGATTTTTTTTTATTTTAAATTTAATTTTTCGAGAGACATTTTTGTATTCAATAATTTCTGAGCGAATACTCAATTTGCTTAAATTACATTTAATGAATAGATAAATAAATGTATTTTTAGTGACTTTGAGGTAAATAAATCTTTGCTATAAGATTTCATTCAAGGGGCTTCTTTGAAGATTTTTTCCCCTTTAGAACCAAATAATAAATAAACGAATTTATTGTATATGGGTAATTGTCAAATTGAAGGCAAACTTGAAGTCCCAGTAATATAACATTAACTTAGAAACTCATTTGTGTTCCTATTTACTTTAATTTGATATAAGAACACCCCAAACGTCATTAGCGTACGGCGTCCCAACCTCACTTTGCACAAGGATAAACTGATTTTCTCCTATTTTTTAGACAGTTACCTGAAAAACGATTAACGTATCAAGTTTGTAAACTTCAGATAGACATAAATTTATTGTATTTTTTAAGTCAAATAAATAATATTGTAAAAACCTTAAAGTATGTCCCTCGATTTTTGTCATTTCAGGCGTCATTACCGTGAGTCTTTTTTTCTAGTAAAATATTGCAGTTACAGTGGAGTAATAAATACAGAAATATTGAGCGTGTCGTTTAATACAAGATTCTACAAAATTGACCTTAAGATATTAACTCTTTTTCCGTGAATCTGATATTAAAACTGAAAAGTGCATTTTGACAACAAAAACGTCATTCCCGTACGTGCGTTAAAAACCAGTTTTGGAGAGAGAGAAAAATTATAAAAACCATTTCGTTACTTGCTCAGCGGTGTTTTCTTTCATAAGTAGGTGACCTTTTATGATTAAAATCTGTTTTTTTTTATAAATATTAAAAAAGGCTAAACTTCATCATTTTTCTCGCGTCATTACCGTACGGAACAATAGCAGCGTACGACTGTTTATATATGCGTACGCGTGGATCAGTCGTTTAAGGCTTCCAGAAATGTGAAAAATTTGGAATTCACGAAAATATCAAAATAACGATATTACAATTTTTCAGAGTCCACATACGCTACTTTTCCGCGTAGTTTCCTTTCCGATCCCAAAATTATAATTTATTTAATTATTTATAAGTATATGCGTAAAAATATAAATATAAGAAATGAAGCATAATTACCTGTTTCGAAACTTGTTCCGCGTCGTTAGCTAAAAAGTCTTTTTGAATCAAATTCGGTGCTAAAAGTTGCCTGAAACATAAATAATCAAGTTATTCTAAAATTTAATAAAAATGTACAGAGAGAGAAAATGTATTCATGCATTATATTATCATCCCTATTTTATTTTTCGTGATGTAGTTTTGAGCTAAATTTTTTTTTCATTTAATTGTTCAAATTCTCTCAAAGGAAAAACCCATTAAGGTAGTTGACCTGCTGGAAAGAGCAAACAAATCAAAAATGAATTTACCTCTAAAAGATGATATTAAATTTTTAATTAAAGCATGTTTGAAGAGAGAAATGTTTCAATTTGAACTCAAATTAAATTTAAGTTAAATAACATAATTCGAAAGCTGATTTTGAAGAATCAGTCGAAAAAATACGGGTGTTCTGTATAAAAATTGCGCTAGTAAGCTCAGATTTTCAATTATTCCAAAAGGACTCAGAAGGAATTAGGAATTTAAATAATTCCCAAGAATTCAAAGAATTCGAATAAAATATAAGAAATTCGTAAGAATTTAAAGGAATTCGAAAGGATTTAGGAAATTTGGAAGGATTTAGGAAATTCGAAAGCATTTAGGAAATTCTGAAGGATTTAGGAAATTCGAAAGAATTTAGGAAATTCGGAAGAATTTGAAGAATTCGAAAAAGTTTGGAGGAGTTGAAAGCATTAGTAGGAATTTGAAAGCATTCGAAAAAAATGGAGGAATTGTAAGAATTTGATGGCATTCATAGAAATCGAATGTATTGATAGAATTCCAAATAAATAATGGAATTCGAAAGAATTGTTAGAGTTATAAAGAATTAAAAGTATTCGAAATAATTGAAAGAATTAAAAGAATTCGAAATAATTGAAAGAATTGAAAAGGATTGATCTAACGCCAACAGAATTCGGAAGAATTTAAATTCGAAAGAATCAAAGGGATTTGAAGAATTCAATGAATTTCAAGAATTAACGATAATTCAACTGAGATAGAAGGAATTTGAAGAATTACAAAAAATTTTAAGAATTCGAAATGATTTAAGGAATTCCAAAGTATTTAAAGAATTTAAACAATTAAAAAAAATTTCAAGAATTTGAAAGAATTAAAAAAATTGGCAAAAAAGATAAATTGGAATAATTTGATAGAATTAAAAAGAGTTTCGATAAGTTTCTAAGAATTAACAATAATTCATTTTCTTTTAAAGGAATTTAAAGAATTAGAAAAAATTTAAAGAGATCAGAAGAATTGAAAGAATTAGAAAAAATTTAGAAGAATTAGAAAAAATTGGATGGATTGTGACCAATAATTCAATTCATTTTAAAGGAATTCTAATAATTCAAAATTCTTTCGAATTCTTTAAATTGTTTGTAATTCTTTAAATTTTTTGATTTCCTTTTTATTCAATAAAATTGCTGTCAATTCTTCAAATTCTTTGAATTCTTGAAATTCTTTCGAATTCTTAAAATTTTTTCGAATTCTTTGAATCCCTTTAAAAACATGTACATTATTGTTAAACTCTTCAAATTATATCGAAACTCTTTCAAATTTTTCCAATTTCTCAAATTATTTTGAATTTTTTCGAATCTGTTAAATTCTTTCAAATTCTTTACATTCTTTTGAATTCTTTCAATTCATTCGAATTCAGTCGAATTCTTTCGAAATCATTTGCATTTTTTCGAATTCTTTCAAAAAGTTTGAATTCTCTCGACTTCTTTAAATCCTTTCGAATTCTGTGTTTTTTTTTCGAATCATTTAAACTATTAAAAAGTTTTCGAATTCTATAAATCCATTAGAATTTACAAATTTTTTTTGGAATCCTTTAAATTCTTTCCGATTATTTCAAATTATTTCAATTCTTTTGAACACGATAAATTCTTTCGAATTTCATTAATTCTTGGAAATTCCATCAATTGTTTTTATTTCTATCAACTATCTTGAATTCTACCAATACTGCCGAATTATATTAATTCTTTCGAATTCCGTCAGTTATTTCAAATTCTGTCACTTCTTTCGAATTCTATCACTTCTCTCGAATGCTATCAATTTTTTTAAATTAATTAAATTATTGTTAAGTCTTTCGAATTTAATTCATACTCTCAAATTCTATAAAATTCTTCCAATTCCTCTTAATTTTTTTTCAATTTGTTTCGAATTCTCGAAATTCTTCGCAAATCTTCTGAACGATTTCACATTCTATCAATTCTTTTGAATTCTATCAGTTCTTTCGAATTGTATGAACTCTTTCGAATTCTTTCGTGTTCTTTCAAATTTTTTCGAATTCTTTAAATTTTTTAAAATAGCTTGAATTCTCTCGAATTCTTTAAATCCTTTCGAATTCTGTACACTTTTTCGAACTCTTTAAATTATTTCAAATTTTTCGAATTCTCTTAAATCCATAAGAATTTGAAAATATTGTCGGAATGCTCTAAATTCTTCGATTATTTCGAATTATTTCAATTCCTTCGAACACGATAAATTCTATTAATTAATTAATTCTGTCGATTCTTCGAAATTCCATCAACTGCTTTCATTTCTTTCAATTATCTTGAATTCTATCAATGCCGTCGAATTCTATTAATTCTTTCGAATTCCATCAGTTCTTTCGAATCCCATCATTTCTTTCAAATTCTGTCACTTCTTTCGAATTCTATCACTTCTCTCGAATGCTATCAATTTTTTTAAATTAATTAAATCATTCTTAAGTATTTCGAATTTAATTGATACTCTCAAATTCTATCAAATTCTTCTAATTCCTCTTAATTTTTCAATTTGTTTCGAATTCTCGAAATTTTTCGGAACTCTTCTGAACGATTTCAAATTCTATCAATTCTTTCAAATTCTATCAGTTCTTTCGAATGGTATGGACTCTTTCGAATTCTTTCGTGTTCTTTCAAATTTTTTCGAATTCTTCAATTTTTCAAAAATAACTTAAATTCTCTCGAATTCTTTAAATCCTTTCGAATTCTGTAAATGTTTCGAATTCTTTAAATAATTTCAAATTCTCTTAAATCCATTAGAATTCGAAAATATTGTTGGAATGCTCTGAATTCTTCGATTATTTCGAATTAATTCAATTCTTTCGAACACGATAAATTCTGTTAATTAATTAATCAATTCTGTCGATTCTTCGAAATTCCATCAACTGCTTTCATTTCTTTCAA
>CAKNYM010048284.1:126652-140582 GCA_932195095.1 Andricus curvator
AGATTGTGAAAAATAACTGAAATTGACAAGACGTAATCTTTGTAATCTTGTTTTTAATTCAAGCCGATGAAAATTTAAAATCTTCACGCGTTCCCAAGACATGACTAAAAATGTCCAAGTGTGTCTGCGTCAAGTTTTTAGCCGGCGATCACTGCTGTGGACATTCTCGCTGGTTACGCCAACTGAAAATCGACGCAGATACGCTTGGACATTTTTAGTCATATCTTAGAAACGCGTGAAGACTTTTGAAGTTTTATTGGCTTAAATTGAAGAAAGGATTACAAAGATTACGCCTTTTCAATTTTAGTTGTTTTCCACAAGTGTCCTGAGTCACAGGATGAGTTAAAGTTAAAGTACAAATTCTGAGAAATTTTGGACGATCATCGCACTTGCGGTCAACTGTGACTGAGAAAGATTGTGGAAAATAACTGAAATTGACAGGACGTAATGCTTGTAATCTTTTCTTAAATTCAAGCCAATAAACCTTTAAAAATCTTTACGCGTTCCCAAGATATGACTAAAAATGTCCAAGTGCGCCTGCGTCAAGTTTTCAGCCAGCGATCACTGCTGTGGACATTCTCGCTGGTTACGCCAACTGAAAATCGACACAGATATGCTTGGACATTTTTAGTCATATTTTGGGAATTTGAGCTGATAAAACTTCGAAAATCTTCACGCGGTCCCAAGATAAGACTAAAAATTACCAAGTTTTCAGTCGACGATCACTGTTGCCGACCGGCCTCGCTGGTCACGCCGACTGCAAAACGACGCAGACATTCTTGGACATTTTTAGTAATATCTTGAAAACGCGTGAAAATTATGGAAGTTTTATTGGCTTAAATTAAAGACAAGTTTACATGTATTGAGTCGCATCCATTTTAGTTGTTTTCCGCACGTTTTCTAAACCACAGCACGAGTTGAAATTGAGGTACAATTTATCAGAAATTCTCGACGATCACCGCTTTTGCGGCCGAGTGTGACTTCGAAAGCTTATGAAAAGCAACTGAAAATGACCCGAAGTTTTCTTTAAAATATTATCTTTAATTGAAGCCGATGAAACTTTAAAAATCTTCACGCGTTCCCAAGATAGGACTGAAAATGTCCAAGTCTTCAGTCGACGATCACTGTTGCCGACCGGCCTCACTGGTTACGCCGACTGCAAAATGAAACAGACACGCTTGGACATTTTTAGTCACATCTTGAAAACGCGTGAAGATTCTGAGAGTTTTATTGGCTTGAATTGAAGACAGGATTACAAAGATAACGTCCTTTGAATTTTAGTTGTTTTCCACAAGTGTCCTGAGTACAAATTCTGAGGAATTCTCAGCGATCATTGCTCTCGCGGCTGAATATGACTTACAAAGCTTATGGAAAGCAACTGAAATTGACACGACGTAATCTTAAAAATATTCTCTTTAATTTAGGCCGATGAAATTTCAAAAATCTTCACGCGTTCCCGAGATAAGACTAAAAATTACCAAGTTTTCAGTCGGCGTTCACTGCTGCTGACCGGCCTCGCTGGTTACGCCGACTGAAAATCGACGCAGACACGCTTGGACATTTTTAGTCATATCTTGGGAACGCGTGAAGATTTTTGATGTTTTTGGGGTCTGAATTAAATACAGAATTACGGATATTAAATCATGTACATGTTAGTTGTTTCCACGCGTTTTCTAAGTCACAGCACGAGTTGAAGTTGAGGTGCAAATTCTGAGAAATTCTTGACGATCACCAATATCGCGCCCGTCTGTGACTTAGGAAGCTTGTGAAAAAAAACTGAAATTGACAGAACGCAATCTTGGTAATCTTTTCTTTAATTGAAGCGAAAAAACTTCAAAAATCTTCAGGCGTTCTCAAGATGTGATTAAAAATGATCAAGTGTGTCTGCGTCAAGTTTTCAGTCGGCGTTTTTTCTTTCTTTCTTTCAGCCAGCTGAATGGCTGAAAATTTAATAAATTTAATACATTTTAATTTTAATTTTAATAAATAAATTTAATAAATAAATAATTCAAAATTTTCTTATGATCCCTAGGAAAATTTTTAATAATCCATTATTTTGAAAAATTAATTTTAGAGAATACATAAAATATTTCAAAAGAATTCCAAAACTTTTCTTTCAGCCAGCTGAAAACTTGACATATCTTGAAAACGCGTGAAGATTCTGAATGTTTTACTGGCTTTAATTAAAGACAAGATTATGAAGACTACGTGGTATAAATTTCAGATATGTGCTACAACTTCCTCAGGGTATGCTACGAGTTAAATTCGAGTTTCAAAATTCAAGAAATTCTTCAATTTTTTTAAAAATTGTCACGTGGTTTCTTTTTGAAAAAAAGCAGAAATATCTCTATTATGGGTCATTTTACGCAGAATTTCATAAGCTTCCCAACCGTTTTTCTGCAGTGATTTTTAATAGTACTCGCGCTAGACATACCTACGATTTCCAGTAGAGATAGTAAAAAAAGTTTAACTTTCGTATTTATTTAAATTTTTTGTTTTCAGAGCATTGAAAATTATTCTCTTGATTGAACCTGCTTTTGAAAAATGGCGATCACCGATTTAATGCCATTTGAAAACCTTGGAACATTTTCTCCAATATTTGAAATGATAAATACGATAAGTTCTATGATTATACAAATGCTGATGTCATTCATGCCACTGCACAATTGTCTGAACGCGTTTATGGCAGGCAACAATATGGAGCTTTTAGTAAATTGCTCATTGGATATTGCAACATTTATTCCTTTCTTTACGCCATTTATTCTTACTGCAAAAATGATTGCACCTGCAGCAAGGTTCTTAATGACGGTCCTTGGCCCATTTATGTCAAATTTATCGGAAATGACGGGAGGTCAAATGCCGTCGACTTGAAAAAAAATTAATATTGTCTTTTTCGTTTGAGAAAGAAATTTTGAGTTTGGAAAGCAACTGGTTAGAATTAAAAATTTTATTTACTGAAGTTTCAAATTTTTACCCTAAAATTCCTCAAATCCTCATCTCCTTTTTGGTAGTGATGCATTCGAGACGATTTCGAGAAAATTCGAGATTTTCTTGAAAGATGTTCAGGTGAACTCAAAACTTCATGGAGATCGGGAATCTCAAATAAAAAAATTCGAGATCTCGAGTCGAGAATCTCGAAACTTTTTATTTGAGATTCTCGATCTCCATGAAGTTTTCAGTTCACCTGAACATGTTTCAAGAAAATCTCGACTTTTCTCGAAATCGTCTCGAATGCATCACTACTTTTTGGAATACTTGGGTTTCAAAAAATTGTAGCACTAAGTGCTATTTTTTGAGTAACTTCCTAAAACTCAAAATTTTATTCCTATTTTATCTTTTAATTTGTGTTTTTTATTCTGATGCTATTTAATTATGTAAAAATGGATTGTACATGTTAATTTTAATAAAGGATTCTTTTGCGCAAATCGGTGAAATATGAGCTACAAAATTTTGGCTTTTGAAAAATTTAATCTGGTGATAATTTCCTTTTTCTAAAATTCAAGTATGTTCTATTCGGAATACTTTCATGCTTTTCACTATGAAAAATATGTTATTTACAAAATTAAGTTTCTAGAATAAAAAAAATTCTTCACCAAAGAAATTCTTTTCTTAAAATCTTTTAATTATCAATGTTTTCTTTTAAAAGATTAATTTTAGCTTTTAAGCATTTCCAAAAATGTCAAAAAGAAATCTGGAAGATTTTAGAACAATTTTTTTTATTTTTCAGGATTTAAAAATATTTCAGGAAATGTTTGAATTATTTCGAAAGATATTTATAGGTTTTCGAAGTTCTGAAATAATTCATAAATAATTTCAATCTTCAGAAGATTTAAAAAAAGTTTTAACAAAATGTGGATTTTTGAAGATTTTGTACAAAAATTTTAGAAGCTTTTCAGGAACTTTGAAAGGTTTCAAAGAGAATACAATAATTTTCTTAATATTTCTGAAAACATTTTTTTTTAATGTCAAAAAAGAATACCAATGATTTTAAGGCAGTTTTTTTAATTATGCATTTTTTTAATATTAAGAAAAATTCGAATCATTTTGAAAGATATTTAGAAGGTAGACAAGTTTTTAAAAGATTCGAAAGAAATGTAAAATTGAAAAAAATTTCAAAAACATTTTAAACGATTTCCTCAAATTTCAAAAAGAATCGGAAAGATTTTAAAGCAACATTTTTTTATTTTGCAAGATGGCAAAATTTTAAACAAAGTCAAACAAAATTTAGTAGATATTGAGAAGTTTTAGAAATATTCAAAAATGAATTAGATGTCAACAAAATTTGAAAAAATTAAGGTTCTCAGCGATTTTCAACAAAAAGTTTACACACTTCTTAAGAATTTTGAAAAAGCTTTGAGAAGAATAAAAAAAATTTTCTTATGATCCCTAGGAAAATTTTTAATAATCCATTATTTTGAAAAATTAATTTTAGAGAATACATAAAATATTTCAAAAGAATTCCAAAATTGTCAAAAAAGAATCTAGACAATTTTCAAGGTAATTTTTTCAATTATGTAGATTTTTTTCAAACTTTAGGAAAAATTCGAATCATTCCAAGAAATATAATGAAGGTTTAGAAATTTTGAAAAGATTTAAAGACTTAACATTTTTTTTTAAGTAACAAAAATTTTAAACCAAGTGCAGGTTTTTGAAGATTCCGGAAGAAATGTAAAACCTTCTCCAGAATATTGAAAAGTTTCAACAAAATAAAACAATTTTCTCAAAATTGCTGGAAAATTTTTAAAATAATTTGTTATTCAAAAAATGCGTTTTTAAAGGAAATTTGCAACGTTTTTAAACAGATTTAAAACAAATTTCGAAAAATTTATTTTAAGAATCTGGAAAGCTTACACAAATTTTTTTTAATTATGAAAGATTTTTTAAAAATTTAAGAAAGATTTGAGTCAGTTTAAAAGATATTTAGAAATTTTGGAAGTGTTAAAGAGATAATAATATTTTAAGACTTGAAAAGATTTCCGAAAATTCATAAAATATTATTTATATAAACTTTTGTTCTTGGTTAACTTTTCTGTGTAGAAAATTATCGAGGTTAAATAAAAATCCTGAAAGGCTGGCCAGCACCCTATTAGGGCCAGAAAAGATGATGAGGAAAAAAATTCATTTTTTTAGAGATCATTTTTTATTTTTGATACTTTCAAACAGCCTGACTCTTTTTGGAAATGTACAAAAAAATATTTGGATGAAAAACTTAGACATTTTTTCGGTCCTGACGGCTAGCCAGCACCCGACTAGGGCCTGAAAAGGCCGTCTAGCGCGCAATTGGTGATGACACTGCTGACTTCAAAACATAATTACTTATTTAAAAAAGGAGCGAGAAACTTTTTTAAAAGACCGTTGGAAAGATTATGCAATGCCGCCTCGAATGACCTCTGAAAGAGATAGTTTTGACCTTTTGAAAAGAATACACCAGGTGAGAAGTTTAAAAAAAATATGCAAGAATTTCTCGAATTTTGTACCTCGACTTCAATTCATGACCTAGGGAAGTTTCAATAAAAATCTAAATTTTATACCAGACAATCTTTGAAATTCAATCTTTAAATTAAACCAATACGACTCCAAAAATCTTCACGCGTTCCCAAGATACGAATAAAAATGTGTAAGTGTATCCGCCTCAAGTTTTCAGTCGGCGATCACAGCTGTCGATCAACCTCGCTGGTTACGCCGACTGAAAATCGACGCAGACACGCTTAGATGTTTTTAGTCATATCTTGGGAACGCGTGAAGATTCTCAAAGTTTTATTGGCTTAAATTAAAGACAGGATTACAGTTATTAAATCGTTTTTATTTTAATAGTTTTCCACACGTTTTGTAAGTCACAGCACGAGTTGAAGCTAGAGTACAAATTCTGAGAAATTCTTGACGATCACTTCAATTTAAGCAAAAAAAAAAAAAACTTCAAAAATCTTCACGCGTTCCCAAGATATGACTGACAATGTCCAAGTTTATCTGCCTCAAGTTTTCAGTCGGCGATCACTGCTGTTGATCGACCTCGCTGGTTACGCCGACTGCAAATCGACGCAGACACGCTTGGACATTTTTAGTTATATCTTGGGAACGCGTGAAGATTTTTGAAGTTTTATTGGCTCAAATTGAAGATAGTAGTACAAGTTCTCAGAAATTTTAGAAGATCACCGCCCTCGCGGCTGACTGTGATGCAGGAAGCTTGTAAAAAACAACTGAAATTGATAGACTTAATCTTTGCAATCTTTCCTTTAATTTAAGCCGATATGAGTTCAAAAACCTTCACGCGTTTCCAACATATGACTAAAAATGTCGAAGCGTGTCCGCGTGAAGTTTTCAGTCGACGATCACTGCCTCGCTGGTTACGCCGACTGAAAATCGATGCAGACACGCTTGGATATTTTTAGTCATATCTTGGGAACGCGTGAAGATGTTCAAAGTTTTATTGGCTTACATTAGAGACAGGATTACAGGTATTAAATGGTTTCTATTTTAATGGTTCTCCACACGTTTTCTAAGTCACAGCACGAGTTGAAGCTAAGGTACAAATTCTGAGAAATTGTTGACGATCACTTCAATTTCAGCAAAAAAAAAACTTCAAAAATCTTCACACGTTGCCAAGATATGACTGGCAATGTCCAAGTGTATCTGCCTCAAGTTTTCAGTCGGCGATCACTGCTGTCGATCGACCTCGCTGGTCACGCCGACTGAAAATCGACGCAGACACGCCTGGACATTTTTAGTCATATCTTGGAAACGCGTGAAGATTTTCAAAGTTTTATTGGTATTAATTGAAGATAAGACTCCCAAGACTGTTGGTATAAATTTCAAATTTTTGGTACCACTTTCATAGGTCATACCATGCGTTGAAGTCGAGGTGCAAAGGTATATTCTCTTCAAAAAGTCACAAATATCTCTGTTAGGGGTCGTTCGATGCTGAATTTCATAAACTTTCCAATCGTTCTAGAAAAAAAATTATTCGCTCTTTCTTGAAACGAGTAATCACGTTTCAAAGTCAGCAGTCATTTTCAATACCGCTCGCACTAGCCTTGTAGATAACCCCGACGCACAGTGGGAAAAAAATTACTTTTTTGGTTCAAAATAACGTACAGCCCACAAATATTTACTGATTTGGACAAAACAAATTTGAGAAAAAGCTAATAAGATTTCTGAGAGAGTGATGACAAGCCTGATTTTTAAATTAAGCTTTCAATTTTTTATAAATAAACAAATATGACGAAAAAAATAGCCATTTTTTCTATTTGACGTTTCCGGTGCTCGTCAATGACAGGAAAATTGTTTAAATCGCCTAAGTTTCATGGAGTAATATTAGCTAAAGATGTACTAATATTATATAATAAAAAAAAAATTTTATAAACAAATTATTTACTGAAAGAATGTTTTCTACGATTTTCCATAATTTTACGTTTCTTCAAGTTATATTACAAGAAATTTGGATATAAACAATATAATGATGAAGAAATTTCTTCTTGAGATTATTATTGTTCATGTCGTAAACAAATTTAATAAAGAAATGCATTTCTCAGGCTTTTTTCGACAGAAAAATTCGATTTTTTCGAGGTAAATTTTTTTAATTAGGAACTTTATGTTAATTTTAGCCATATTCATACTTTTTTGATTATTCTTATGATTTTTTTTAAACAAATTTAATAAAAAAATTCATTATTCGGGCATCTGTCGATCAAAAAATTGTTTTTTTACGATGTCAGTCTTTTTAATTGGGAACTTAATGATAATTTCATTAACACTCATACTCAGTTGATAAATTCTATGATTTTTTCAACAAATTTAATAAACATATGGTTTATTTGGGTATTTGTCGACGAAACCGTTTTTTTTTGAATCTCACTCCTTTCAGTTTAAGTTTCTCAGAATTTTTCCGTCGACAGATGCCCCAATAATGCATTTTTTTATTAAGTTTGTTTGAAAAAACCATAAAATTGATCAAAAAATGATGAATTTTGCTGCAAATATCATGAATTTCCTATAATTAAGAAAGTTGACATGGAAAAAAACGAATTTTTCTGTCAACAAGTGCCTGATTAGTGCATTTGTTTAAAAAAATCATGAAATTTATTAACTGGTTATGAATTTTGCTTAAATTGTCATGAAGTTCCCCAATGAAAGGACTGGCATTGAAAAAACCAAATAAATGCCCGAATAATGCTTTTGTTTATGAAATTTGTTTAAAAAAATCATAAGAATAATCCAAAAATTATAAATTTTGCTAAGATTATTATAAAGTTCCTAATTAAAAAAATTGACATCGAAAAAAACGAATTTTTCTGTCAAAAAATGCCTGATTAATGCATTTGTTTATAATATAAACGATTATAATCTTGAAAGAAATTTTTTTCATTATAATATTGTTTCCATTCAAATTTTTTGCAATATAACTTAAAAAAACGCAAAATTATGGAAAATCGTAGAATACATTCTTTCAACAAATAATTTGTTCATAAACTTTTGTTTTTTTTATTATATTATATTGGAAAATTTTCTACTAATGTTACTCTATGAAACTTAGGTGATTTCAACAATTTTTTTGTTATTGACGAGCACCAGGAACGTCAAATAGAAAAAGTGGCCATTTTTCTCGTCATATTCGTTTATTTATAAAAAAATTGAAGGCCTAATTTAGAAATCAGGCTCGACAACTATCTTAGAAATTGAAATTAAAGAATCTTGAATTAGATTAAAATCAAATTCAAAATCCCATTTAACGTCCAATACTCAAGTTAATGTATAGAATTCCTTTTTTTAACATTATGTTTTCAGAAAGTTCAAATTATGGTGTGATATGAACCAAAAATTAAGAGGCAGTATCCTCCAGAAAAGGTTTTTAATTGAATGTCGAAGAAATGATTATTTACCGAAAAAAAAATATTTTTCTTGGATAACAAATTTCGAGATTTTGCTTTTGACAGTAATTTTTGCAATAGACAATTTGAACATGATTTAAAGAATTTCAAACTCTCAATGCTGAATTTACTGAACAAGGATGTTCCAAATCATGTTAATTTTTTAAAAGTAAAAATTTCCAGAATTAGAAGTGAATTAGAAGTATGTTTACAAGATAAAATCATTGATCTTTTAAAACATCAGATTTTCCTTAATCGAAGATTTTTAAACAATGATAAAAAACATGAGAACAAACTTTCTATTTTGATTGATCAACAAACTAACGTTCAAGAGCAAAATTTAAATTTACACAAGATTTTTGAAGAAGATAGGGATCCTTGGTTTGTAAGATTGGCAGATATTCAAATTCCTGATTTAGTTACAGATATTCTCAGATTAGGTAAAGGTTTTAGTAACCACGTGATAAAAAATAAATCGAAACTAATTATGGAAAGTCAAAGATGTTGTATCAAGTATTCACAAAATTCCAATATTAGATCAACAAGATTTCTGAAACTAGGTTGTACACTTGTCGAAGAGCTTTGTTGATAAGAATTGTTTATACATTAGTAGTATTGATCGTAAAATTGCTGAACGTTTCAAGATAACAAAAGATTTCCTTGAAAACAACCCTGATATAATTTGCATGAATGCTGATAAAGGCAATATTACAGTTTGCATGCAGAAATCAGATTATATTAGGGATATGGAGGATTTACTTTCCAATCGTGATAACTTTGATTTATTGAATGAAAATCCGTTAAAACAAATAAGAAGAGACAATTTCAAGATTCTAGACAATTGGAGAAAGAAAGGACAAAGAAAGTTCTTGCAAGATGTTATGGTTTGAGAAAGATTCATAAAGATGGCTATCCTTTGAGTATGGTTATTTTAACTATCAACACTCCCACGAAATTTTTAGAACAAAACTTCAATTTGATACTTAAACATCACAACTTCAAAATACAATATTGAAAATAGCTGGGAATTCCAAAAAATTATTATTCAAAAAACTGTTCCTGATGACCATGTAATGATTTCTTCGGGTGTTGCAATGTTTCCGAGTATACCCCTTGAACTAGTTAAACAGACATTTGTAACTAGATGGAAGAATATGAAAACACGTACTTAAGTCAAAAAGATTTTATCAAAGGGATAGTTTTCATTATGAACTCAACTTATTTTAAAGTCAATGGATCTTTTTATAGGTAAAAGTTTGGTACTCCCATAGGTTCAGTCATTTTAGCAGAAATAGTTCTGGAAGATTTGGAGGTCTTTGCTTTCAAGAAGCTATAGATTTTGTTTTGCCCTTTTACTTTCGGTATGTTGATGACACCTTATTATGTGTTCCTCTAGCAAAGTTGCAGGCATTTGTTGATGCTTTTAACAGTTTTCATCCAAAACTTCAATTTACCCATGAAATAGAGGAAAATAATAAAATCAGTTTTTTGGGCATGGAAGTAATTACAGGTCAGGATGGTAATATTATTACCAATTGGTATTGGAAAAGTACATATTCAGGTAGAATTTTAAATTTCTTTACGGCTCATCCTTTTCAAAACAAAATTACAGTAATCAAAAACGTAGTTGACAGAGCTCTAGGTTTGTCCCACTTTTCATTTCACAAAGAGAATTTGAATATTGTTAGGAATATCCTTTTTCTTAATCATTACCCACAAAAGTTAATTGAGCAACATATTACAATTAGAATACAGCCAATCAAAAACAAAGTAACATATTATCTACAGATAATCAGAAGGAATTGAGAGAATATTGTTCTTGTAGTACTTTTGTTCTTGCTTTTTTTGGTTTTCGAAAACTATCGAATTTATGTTGAAAAAATTTAATATTCATACTATTTTCCGTATACCATTCAAAATGGATTCAATAATAACTTTTGGTAAAGATCCTTCAGATAATTTTGAAAAATTTGGTGTTGTTTACAAGATCACTTTGCAAGATCTGTGAGATGACTTACGTGGGACAGACTGGCAGACTTCTTAAGAGTAGGGTGGAGCATCACAAAAGTGATAATTTTTTAAGAAGAAAATTAGAAACACAATATTAACAAGTCAATCTGTGCAAAAACTTATTTTTGAAACAAAAAGGCTCAGAAACATTGTGAATCCAAAAATCAGTTGTTTTGAGAAAACATGTTCAATATATGCAAAAAGAATCGCATAGAAAGGCCTCAAAATATTTTTCCAAACAAACATTGTAATCGGCTTGTTAGAGACAAGTATATAACAAGAGTCTTTTTTATACTACTTTTGGGACCAACATGTTTCGAGAACACTTTAGATCTCCTCATCAGGGTATAATTTTATCGGATACTACGAACACATATTCCTAACTTATGCTTAATATTAGTAATGTAATGAGACTGAAGTTTCTTATCGTACTGTTATTTACATTATTTTATTTTTTCGGATGAATTTTTAACTTTTGATATTTCTGATTCCTATGCAAATTATTTTGATGTTCATCTCTCCTTATTCTTAGTGGTCTCGTTGTTTGACCTATATATACTGCCTTGCAACTCCTACATTTCATTTTCTAAACTACATTATGTTTTTCTAGTTTGTCACTTACATCTTTTCCCAATTTAACAGTTCTCTTACTTTCGAATGGAATTCTATAAATTGTATGTGAACCCATTTTTCCTAGTGAAGATCTCAAGGATTTTGAAATTTTATCGAAATAAGGTAAAACAACCGTGTTATATCTATCAAATTCTCTTGTCTTTGTGTTAATTAAAACATACTCTTTCTGATTTATCTGATGAATTCTGTTGTTTATATGTTTTTAATGAACAAGGGTGGATAATGGTTCAAAAAAGGATCTGTTTGCATAAATCAATATTTTGTTATGGAAACTTTGATGTGATAATTTTATAGCCCTATCAACCATATCTTTAATAATCGCAATTTTCATTTGTATTGGGTGATTTGACAGGAAGCTCAAAGTTCGTCCTGAAAATGATGGTTTTCTGTACCAATCCGTTATACTTCTACCATCCTCTGTTTTAATCAGAGTTAAATCTAAAAAATTCACCTTTTTTTCTTTTTCTAATTCTAAAGTGAATTGTAATCTAGGATGTATACTATTAAAGGCATCTAAAAGTATATTGATTTTACTTGCTTCTAGACAAAGAACAGAATCATCAACATATCTCGCATAGAAAAGGCATTCAAAACCTACTTTTTCTAATTTGTCGGTAACTAAATTTTCCATTTTGTTGACAACTGTATTTTCGAAATCTTCCATGACTATTTCTGGCAAAATAGGTGAGAGAACAGATCCTATTGGTGTTCCAAATTTTTGTTCATAAAATTTGCCATCAAATTGTGAATAAATCTAATGAAAAACAAAATCGATTGCTTCTTTTTCAATCGATTCTTTAACTTTATCTAAAGGAATGTTCGGGAACATAGGAATTACATCAAAAGAAGCTAAGATGTAATCATGAGGAATTGTAACTCCTTTAATGAGTTCAAGAAAAACTGTACTATTTTTTACTGTGTTTTTTGAAATTGTAATTGATTTTTTAATGATTTTACTGAGTAATTCTTCTAATTTTCTTGTCGGAGAACCTATTTTTGATATTACAGGTCTTCATGGATAATCAACTTTGTGTGCTTTAATCAGACCATAAGATAAGAAGAGATCTGAATTTACAGTATCTATGTCACTTTTATTTGTGTTTCCAAGATATCCATTCAATCTAAATTTATTAAAAATCTTAAAAGCAGATTTTTGTAATTTTTTGAGAGGGCTGTTTTCAATTATTCCAAAACTATCTGTATCCTCAAGAATTTTCATCATTTTTTTGTTATATTCGCTTGTAAAAATTGCTATTGTAATATTACCTTTATCTGCACATGTTATCAGGAGATCAGGATATTTTTTTAAATTAATTCCTTAATTTATAGCCTTCATTCAATTCTTTGTCCATAATTGAGAATAATTTATTATTTACAATAAAATCTTTAGATAATCCTGATAGTTTGGATCTGTACGTTATTTTTAACCAAAAAAGTCATTTTTCCCACTGTGCGATGGTAGTGTACCTCTATAAAAATTATATTAAAATCTATCTATGAGAATTGTAACAATCTTTAAAAATTGATTTCATAACAATATTTCAAAGTTCCCTGAAAAATATTGAAATAAAATTCCGTCTCCAAGTCTTGACACCTCTACGAATTCCTCAAAGGTGATATTTGAGCTTTTCCGCGAGGACATATTGAGAAGGTGCTTCGAGCCCCTTTGGTGGTTTTCTCTGATAAAATAAAATAAAATCATAGAAGGATCGTATGGGGCTTTAAAAGGGGAAAAGATTTTTGTTATGATCGTCTGGCAAGTTTTTGTGATTTACCTTGGGAATGCTGGCGTCTCTTGTGGATATCCCCATTTTCTCGTGATGGCGAAGCTGCACTGGATAGATGATCTGATAGTAATGCGCTCGGATATTTTGTACTAGCTCCTGGTTTTGTCGATACTGCCGTAGTAGTCGTTCGACTTCACCTGAAATCCATTTCTCCGTTGAATCGATGGTGCTCTAATTAATTGGCATTGCTATCGCTATCTAGGTTCTCCGCACTCGAGATTCATTCCTTTACAAAGGCACGAACGATATGTTTCTATTTGGAATTTGATCCCTGGCTTCATTAGAGACATGGAAATTAGTCGATTGCAAATCTATCGCGCGAAATCGTTAACCAATATGGTAGCGTCCACATACGAGTGAGAGCAAAAAAGCGGGATAAATCCATTCTAGATGACTACTCGATAATTAGACAAATGCTGTATCCCAAAAATACCTGGGGTAGAAGAAAAATTCAAATAGGGTAATAAAGAGAAAAGCATCTAACTAGTTTCCAATATTGTCGAATACATCATCCATTTTTCCAAAAAATGGATTTATCATGTTTTTTCAGCTTAATCCACGTATTGACGCCTCCATTCCATACAGCTCCACGTTTTGGAAGTTTACAGCTCTATGTCGGGTTTGGTCGCTGTACTG
>CAKNYM010048284.1:140592-152069 GCA_932195095.1 Andricus curvator
ACGTTTTGGAAGTTTACAGCTCTATGTCGGGTTTGGTCGCTGTACTGCTCCAGGTCGTTTGACTAACCTCAAGACTCGGAGCTATACAGCGACGAAACGCGACCAATTTGATTTTTTGCTAACACCCCCTCCCCCCCCCCCCCTTCTTGTGAAAATTTGGGACATTTTAGTAAACTTGCCCGCAAAATGTCCCGCGACACTGAAGCTGATCCATCTCCTATTTTTAAATTCGAAATATAAATTTAATTTTATATATCCGTGAGTCAAACAATGAATAATGAGTTAAAACTATTTGATACTAGTATGAGAATGCTTTTGATATCATTATTTACACTTTTTTTCATTAAAAAATATTTATATAAGGTAAACGTCCCAGTAATCGCCACCATAAGAGATTTCATTGACTTCAAATATTTCGAAAATTGTTTTGGAAGGATTAGTTAAAAAATTATTGGTACTGATTGAAGCATTAAACACCCTAGAATATTATAAAAATTGGTTTTACATTATATTTAATATTACTTCTTATTGATAAACAATTAAAAGTCAAAAAGCACCGATGTCCCAGTCACCGCCGTTTCCGAATCTGCCATGTACTAGTAATCGCCAGTCGTTTCCCATTCTTCGCCAAAAAGGTTAAGTTTTCTTGAAATCAGTTTTTAGTGATTTGAACGTGTATTTCAAGTGTATCTTTGTATTTTAAGTATACTTTAATGAAATGAAAGATGTATTGTTAGTTTTATATTGATTGACGAGAGATTGAGGCCTCCGAGATGAAATCCGTCGAAACATAACCTCAAAATCGAATCTTCTGATAGTTCCAATACGTCTAATGGACATTATAATAATTAATCATAATAAAAATGAATTTTCTTTTAAAATTTTAGTTTTTATTTCAATTAAAAATATTTTCGAATAAAATTAATATTTTATTTATAAGAAATAAAGTGGTCTCAAAAATAAATCGAAGTAAATATTTATTAGAATTTTTATCACGATAAGTGATAACTGCAATGATGAAATTCTTTTATAATGCTGAATATTATAATTAAAAATTATTAACACTTTCCTTTTTAAAATAAAATTCGAAAAATAATATTGAGTTGTATAAAGTCATATAACCTAACTTTGTTCTATAAAATGGCTAAGTACAACATAATTACATGGGATGCAAAAATTTACACACTGGTAATTTGTATAATTAACTTTTTTGCAACATAAATTATAAACACAATGACGAAATTTGATAAATTGCAGTGACTAAAAAAATCATGTGTATTTGGAGGTTATGTTCTGTTTACGTTGTCACTAATTTATATTACGATTACTTTTCACGCAGTAACAAGTCAGTTCTCCGATTTCATTTCACGCCTTTTTAAAATTAATTAAATCATTATTTGTAACGAAATATGGAAATAAAATTTTGACAGATTCATCCCGCGATTACTCCAGCAACTATGCTTTTGAAATGTACCTATAATCGCGCCCGATATTTCTCGAACGGGAAGGCACTAAATGAAGAATTTGCTTAATTTTATGAAACAAAAATGATCTTTCATTAAAAAAAAATAATTTTCGTCCCGATCAAGTAATTTCTTGACATATTAAAAGCTTAAACAAAGAAACGTCTTTCATAACCTAAATGTTAAGCTATTTTCCACGTTTCGTGATTCATGGCCACCGGCAATACAAATCAATTTTTTTTACCCATGTGCACTATTTGTACAAAAAAACTAATTTGGTTTCCATGACAAGCACTGTTCAAACTTACTTAAAAATATTTTAGGAATGTATTTTAATGCGGAAAATACTTACTTCTGGCGTTTACACTTCAAAACTGGCGATTACTGGGACCGCGGGGATTACTGGGACGTTTACCCTAATTTGGATATTAGCTTAGAGGGCAGATTAATTTAACAGATTAGGAGCTGTCCATGAACGTTACGAATTTAATTCTTTAGAAGATGGCCCCCCTTATCCCCTTCTCCAAAAATTCTAATCTTTTTTTCTGTTTCAAGAAGCCGGTAAGATAATCCAACTACTCTTCGTTAAAAATTAATTTGATAGGAAGTCCACCATTATATTTTTGCATCAGAATTCACCTCGTTTGGTTAAAAGTTCTATACTATTTGGTTGAAAATATAATTCTTTTGTTCGAAATGCAACAAGTTTGTTAAAATCATCTTTTTTGCTTGAAGATTCATCTCTTTGGTAGATAGTTAAACTATTCTGTTAAAAAATGGTTTCACTTTTGGTTGAAAATTAATTTTTTAACCGAGAATTTAACTGTTCCCTTTTTTGTAAAAATTTATGCTTTTTAGTTGAAAATTCAACTATTTGGTAAAAAAATTATTATTTTTTGTGAAAAAATTCATCTTTGTAGTTGAAAATTGAAGTATTTAGTTGCAAATTCATAAATTTTATTGATAATTCTTCTTTTTTGGTAGAAAATAATTCTTCTTGGGGGAAAAAATTAACTTTTTGGTTGAAAATTGTACTTCTTAGTTGAAACTTGAATTCCTTTGTTCAAAAGTCATTTTTTGGATGAAGATTCATCTCCTAGGTTGATAAATTACCCATTTTGTTGAAAATTCGTTTCATTTTTGGTGGCATTTTTTTAAAACTGAAAATGTGAATATTCCTTTTTTTGTTAAAATCGTATCCTATTTAGTTAAGAATTCAACCATTTGGTTAAAAACTGATGTATTTTGTTGATAACTATCAACAAAATACAAATTATAATTCGTCTTTTTTGGTAGAAAATTCATTCTCTTGGGCAAAAAATGAACTTTTTGGTTTAAAGTCAAACTACTTGGTTGAAAGTTGCTAAAAATGTAGTTTTTTGTTTGAAGATTTATTTTGTTGGTTGATAACTTAACTTATTGATGAAAAATTCGTTTAATTTGTTTGTTAAAAAACAATATTTTAACTGAAAATTAAACTATTCCATTTTTTGTTCAAATTTATCCTTTTTAGTTCAAAATTCAATGTTTGGTTGAAATTCATCGTTTTTAGTTGCATTTTAAACTCTTTTCTAGAAAATTCATTTTTTTTGTTGGAGATTTATAATTTTAGATAAAAAAAATCATCTCTGGTTGAAAATTTAACTATTTTGCTGAAAATTCGTTTCTTTTTTTTTGGTTGAAAAATAATTTTCTCCACTGAAAATTCAACAATGTCGTGGAAAATTAAACTATTTGGTTGAAAATTGATTTTCTGTTTTTACCAATTTGATCGATATTTTTTCGAATTAGTGTTGAAAATGTCATTTGCGAATATTTCTTTACTTTTATAAATTGTTCACAAAAGCATTCGTATTTTTCTGAAGAAACACAAAAATCTTCTCAATTTTTTAAAATTCATTTAATTTTTTTAATATAAATTTTAGTCCGAAAGTAAAATATCAGCAAGGGGAACCAAAAGCAAATTTTTTTTTGTCAGGAAATAAAAAATAAAATTTTCCAATAATAGATTTTTCAAAGTTTTGGTTTTTCCATGGAATTATAATCACTTGATACTCCCTTTATTGAATTTTTTACCAAAAATATGTATTTTTGTAAAAAAAAGCAATCTACATTTTTTTAATTTACATTTTTCCCAAAATTTTATTTTTAAAACCCAAATAACGAACAGAAGATATTGTTTGATCGAAAAAGTGTTTGTCGTTCTTAGGGGTCATCCATAAACTAGGTTAACAATTTTGGGATATTTTTATTTCCCCCCTGCCCCGCCATTGACAAAAAGTACTTGAATTTTCAACAAAATAATTAATTTTTTTGTTTAAATAATTGAAGTTTTAACAGAATAATTAAATTTTTAACAAAATAAAATAGTTGAATTTTCAACTTCATTAATTAATTGAACTTAATTTTTTAGTTCATTTCTTAAATATAAATGATTACTTCTCCACAACAAATTTAATATTTCGTACTTCATGTATGAATGTATAAATTTTCAATCCAAAAAGACGAATTTTCAACAAAACAATTAAATTTTCGACTGAACAAGATGTTTCAACGAATTAGTTGAATTTTCAACCTGCAAATATGAATTTTCACTAAGAATCTAATTTTTAATCAAGAGAAATGAATTTTAAACTAAAAAATATAAGTTTTTTTACCGAAAACGGAATAGTTATATTTTCAGTTTAAAGAATTAATTTTCAAGAGAAATAAAAATCTAATTTTCAACTAGTTAAATTTAACGAAAAAGCACGAACTTTTAACAAAATAGTTGAATCCGTAACCAAAATGGTGATTTTTCAAAGAAGATTAATTTTCTGCTCAAAAAGACAAATTTTCAACAAAATACATTAATTTTCCACCAAACAGTTGAATGTTTCACCTGACAATATGAATTTTTAAAAAAGTAAATTTTCTACCAAGTAGTTCATTTTTTGAATAAATAATTTTATTATAAACTAAATAGTTGAATTTTCTGCCAAAACAGTTTAATTTTGAAACAAATAATAATTTTTTAAGCAAAAATGGAATAGTTACATTTTCAGTTTAAAAAATTAATTTTCAAACGAAAAAATTTTCTTTCAGTTAAATTGAACCAGAAAAACGAATTTTCAACAAAATAGATGAATTTTCCACAAAACAGTTGAATTTTATAACCGACACTATGAATTGTTAACAAAAAAGTTCATTTTCTACCAAATGGTTAATTTTTCAAAAAAACAGTTCAATTTTTAACAAAATAGTTGAATTTTTTATCAAAATAATTGGATTTTCAATTAAAAAATCTAAGTTTTCTGCCAAAAATGGAACAGTTACATTTTCAGTTTAAAAAATTAATTTTCTAGCAAATGGTGAATTTTTCAAACAAAAAAGTAAATTATTAAATCAGAAAAGAATCGAATTTTCAACGAAATAGTTAAATTTTTTACAAAAAAATATGTGTTTTAAAAAAAAAATAGTTGCATTAAAAAAAAATTAAATTTTCAATCAAATAGTATAATTTTCAACCAAACAAACATTTTAAACAAAAAATCGAGAAAAATGCGAAATTTTTTTCGAAAACATGAGAAAAAACAGACATTCTTTAAATACTAAACGTTATCTCTAAGTTCGTAACGTTACTTCCACTGAAGCCCCCACAAAAAAGAATAAATAAAAAATAAATCTGAAGTTTAATTAGGAAAAATATTTTGTTTAAAAATAGTTATTCTGATGTTGATAGGAAAATTTTTATGAAATAAAAGATTTTTTCAACTTCCGATAACTAGAACAAAAGTTTTTTTATTCCGAACAACGGATAATCGAGAATATTGTCTGGCAACTAAAAAGAAAATGAGTTTTTTTAACTTTCAATTACAAATATTTAACTTTTGATTTCAGAGATCGAATTGTAATAGCAAAAATAAAAAAAAAGTCCAAAATTTGTATCCCGAAGGTATCAAAGGGCAAATTTTAAACCACAGAATGGGTGGAGAAACCATTTTCGAGGTAACTAGAGCGAGACAATTTTTGTTTTTTAATTTTCCAATCATCGAGACCAAACAGTATTTTTTTTAAATGTCTCGCCCCTTGAAATACAAAAAAAAACTTTTATCTTCTATTTTTCTACGTTCCACAATTTTTTTCGTTACATTTTTCACTAACTCAAACTTAAAAAAAAAGTTTATTTATAAAAGTACAGCTTTTCCTAATAAATATTTTATATTGTTTAAGGATGTTATTTTTATATAGTTGAGCAAAAAAAAAAATAGAATGAAAATTTAATGATTTAAGTTTTAAAAAAATCTCAACTATTTTGGTTTCCACTTTACCCTCTGATTCAATAGATTTGAAAGGTGACCCTCCCTACAGTGGATAAAGCAGTTCACAGTGGTTAATCGTTTATTCAAAGCCTAAAAAAAAAATAAATAATAAACCCTAAATTTAAATTATTAACTCCTATCGGTGTCTCAACTATTGATTAAATTAAATTGTTCTTTTTGCATACATTAGTATTTTTAATTAATCATTATCCACTATCGGTTGTATTATCCACTGTAGCGAGGTTGCCCCTACTCTAATTCTAATGTCCTTTGATATTTTCTTTGCTCTAATTTTTTTTTTGATTGATAGAATATATTCAAAATGTAGAAGCACAGGAGTTTATCCAGTGTGGAATTTCAATAAGGTTCTCCGCTATCTGTTCATTCAATTTTACAAATTAATCGTTAATTGGGTCACTTCGGACTGATAATTCAGATATTGGCTGAAATCTTATTACAAAGGTTTACTTCATCTCTTACAGATTTTCGAATCAGTGAGCAAAATCAATTTAGTACGGATTTAATTAATGATTATCGGGAGACTTTGTTCTATTTTTTAATTGTCTCAACTCAAAATGAAAGGAAAGGTTTTCACAATTAGGACGAACTGGTGGAAATGAATCTTTTTGCCAACTCATCGAGGAAGCTTTGTAATGGTAACATTTTCTAAAATTTTTAAATTCATTTGATTAAAGCTTCCTCAATTTAAAAATGTCTAATATAATACAATCTAAAAATATTTATTGCATTTTTTTAGCACTCGATAATATTTTTAAAATCGGTTTTTTATAGTAAAACTTTTTTCATGAGAATAATCCAAAGTTGATACACGAATATAAAAGATTCCTTGGTTCGAGAGGAATCGATTGACCTACATATTAATGGATTTTATTAAAGAGTAGGGAAGTTATGGTATTTTATAAATTTTTAAAACCTATTTTTATAGTAAAAATTTTCTCATTCTCATAATTTAAAGTTGATGCGAGAATAGAAAAGTTCTGATGATTCAAGATGAATCGATTGACCTATAATATTGATACATTTTATTGAAGATTAAGGAAGCTATGGTAATGCATCATATTTAAAAATACGGTTTTTTATAGTAAAACTTTTTTCTTCAACATAATTCAAAGTTGATGCAAGAACAGAAAAGATGTGTTGATTCGAGTCGAATCGATTAAACTATAATATTAATACATTTTATTGAAGAGTAAGAAAGCAATAGTAATGCATAATATTTGAAAATACGGTTTTTTATAGTAAAACTTTTTTCTTCAACATAATTCAAAGTTGATGCACAAATATAAAAGATTCCTTGGTTCGAGATGAATCGATTGACCTAAATATTAATACATTTTATTAAAGAGTAGGGAAGTTATGGTATTTTATATATTTTTAAAATCGATTTTTATAGTAAAAATTTTCTCATTCTCATAATTTAAAGTTGATGCGAGAATAGAAAAGTTGTGTTGATTCACCATGAATCGATTGACCTATAATATTGATACATTTCATTGAAGAGTAAGGAAGCTACGGTAATGTATAATATTTGAAAATACGATTTTTTATAGTAAAACTTTTTTTTTCAACATAATTAAAAGTTGATGCAAGAATATAAAAGATTTCTTGGCTCGAGATGAATCGATTGCCCTATAATATTAATACATTTTATTGAAGAGTTAGGAAGCCATGGTGATGCATAATATTTGAAAATACGATTTTTTATAGTAAAACTTTTTTCTTTAACATAATTAAAAGTTGATGCAAGAATATAAAAGATTTCTTTGTTCGAGACGAATCGATTGACCTACAATATTAATATATTTTATTAAAGAGTAGGGAAGTTATGGTCTATTATTTATTTTTCAACTCAAATTTTATAGTACAAATTTTCTCATTCTCATAATTTAAAGTTGATGCGAGAATAGAAAAGTTGTGTTGATTCGAGACAAATCGATTGACCTATAGTATTAATACATTTTATTGAAGAGTAAGGTAACTAGGATAATGCATAATATTTTAAAATACGATTTTTATAGTAAAACTTTTTTCTTCAACATAATTCAAAGTTGATGCACGAATATAAAAGATTCCTTGGTTCGAGAGGAATCGATTGACCTAAATATTAATAGATTTTATTAAAGAGTAAGGAACTTAAGGTAATTTATATATTTTGAAAATCGGTTTTTTATAGTAAAACTTTTTTCATTAACATAATTCAAAGTTGATGCAAGAACAGAAAAGATGTGTTGATTCGAGTCGAATCGATTAAACTATAATATTAATACATTTTATTGAAGAGTAAGGAAGCAATAGTAATGCATAATATTTGAAAATACGGTTTTTTATAGTAAAACTTTTTTCTTCAACACAATTCAAAGTTGATGCAAGAATATAAAAAAATAAAGTTATGCTCATTTAAAATATTTGAATCATCCGTTTCAAACAGAAAAACATTTTTCATCGACTTGAATCGTTTTGAGAAGATCCAAACTTAATTTAAAACTGGAAAAGATTTCGAAAAATAAGAAACTAAATTTAGATTTTTGAAGATTTAGGAATAAAATTTTGAAGCTTTTTAACAATCTTTAAAGGTTTAAAAATAAAAAAATTGTCTAAAGTTTGCTGGGAAAATTTAAAATTATTTTTTATTTTGAAAAATTGATTTTAAGAGAATATTTAAAAAGATTTTAAACAAACTTTGAGTAATAAATGACAATTTAACAATTATTGATTTGGGAAATAATCAAGTAATTTTTAAGTATATTTAGAAGTTTTAAAAAGATTCCAAACTAATTTAAAACGTGAAAATTTTTCAAAAGATCTAAAACACAATGTAGATTTTTGAAGATTGGAAGAAAAAATGTATTAGCTTCTTCAAGCATTTTGAAAGGTTTTAAATAAATAAAACTTTTGTATCAAAATTTCTAGAAAATCTAAGAATAATTTTTTGTTTGAAACATTTATTTAAAAAGAATATTTAGTAAAATTTCCTAAATTTTCAAAAAAGAAAAATTGGATGATTTCAAGGTAACTTTTGTAATTTTGCAGAATTTTCAAAAAATTGTAGGAAAAATTCGAGTATTATTATTATATTCCTGGAAATTTTTAAATAATTATAAAATATAATATTATTGTTTCTTGCTTAAAAATGATCCATCTCTTTGGTTGATATTAATTAAACTGTTTTAACTGGTGAAAATTCAACTGTTAAGTTAACAATTGAAATGTTTCGTTGAAAATTCAACTATGTGCTTCAATTCCTAACTCTTTTCTTGAAATTTTATTTGAAGGTAAATTTTTTTCTTATTTCTTAAATTTTTTTTTGGTGAAGATTCATCATTTTAGATGAAAATTCATCTCTTTGATTGAAAATTTAACTATATTTCTGAAAATTCGTTTCTTTGGTTGAAAATTAATTTTCTTCACTGAAAATGTAATTATTCCATTTTTGGTTAAAAATGGATATTTTAAATTGAAAATTGATCTTTTCTTATTGAAAATTCATGTATTTTGTTGATAATTCGTCATTTTGGCAGAAAGCACACTTTTTGGGCCAAAAATCAACTTATTGGTTGAAAATTTAACTATTTGGTTGAAAATTCGATTCAAATCTTATTGAAAATTAATTTTCTAATTTAAAATTTAACTATTCCTTTGTTTGCGAAAATGTATCAGTTTTAATTAAAAATTCAACTATTTGGTTGAAAATTAATTTTTTTAGTTGAAGATTCAAATATTTGGTTGAAAGTTGAACGAATTTGCTAAAAATTTAGTTTTTTGGTTGAAGATTCCTCTTTCTGTTGAAAATTGAATTTTTTTGTTAAAAATTCGTTTTTTTAGTTTGAAATGAATTTTTTTATCTGAAAATTTAATCATTTCATTTTTGGTTAAAAATCTATACTTCATTAGTTAAAATTTTTTACTATTTTCTTGAAAATTCGTCTTTTTGTTCAAAAGTGAACTTTTTAGGTTGAAAATTCATCTCTCTGGTATAAAATCTTGAAACTTTATAAGATTAAAGTGTTTCATTTTGAATGCAATGCGGTATTTAAATTAATTTTATGTAAAAAATTAGTTTATAGATGACCGCAAATAGATGCTCCCTAATTCACAATTTTTCAACAGTTTTAAAACTAATAAAAAAAAATTCTGAAAGAGTCCTTGACTTTTTGATTAATTTCCGAAGATAATTACATAAATTGGATCTTTCTTTTGCAATAGAAACTCTAATTAAATTTAACGTACTAGGGCGAAAAGTGGTCTTACATTCAGGGCGGGCAGAAAATTAAAAAGGAAAATACGACAATTAACAAAAAAGGTTCGAGTCACGTTCGAGGGTTGTTATTCTTATTGCTGATATAAAAGAGTGCCCTTTCGCTCGAGGGGAACATCCCGGGCATTTCAGGACGGCACTTTTAACGGCTCGAAGCTGTGGTGATAAAATCGATTAGAGAACTGCGAAAGATAAACCCATTTTCCGTTCCTCGATCATCCCTTGATACTCAAGAATCAAGAGGAGGGGGGGGGGGGGAGTTTGCACTGCACGCTCGATATCATCGGGATGCCACGATATCACATTAATCTTGGCCTCAAGCCTACAATGCTCATTCGCGCCTCGTCACCCTCTTTCGCTCACTTTGATTCGTTTTTCTTATATACTTATAAATATAACGGCACATAGTGGGAAAACGCGTGAAGGATCTCGCCTAAATGATAATCTCGTCCTGCCCCATATACCCGAAAATATGAATTTTCGACAAAAACGGTAATCTGCGACCAAATGGTTGAATTTTGAACTAAAATGGCGAATCTTGAACAAAAAAATGAATTTTCAACAAATTAGTTCAACTTTAAACCAAGTCGTTGACTTTTCAAGAAAAGAAAAAAAAATAATTCTCAAAAAATACATGATTTTTCAACAAGAAAAGATAAATTTTTTTTAATTTCAATCTTCCACTCGCTTTGATTGTTTTTTTGTCATATACTTATAACTATAACGGCAAATAGCGGGAAAACGCGTGAAAGATCTCGCCTAAATGAAAATCTCGTCCTGCCCCATATACCCGAAATTATGAATTTTCAACAAAAAAGGTAATCTACGAACAAATGGTTGAATTTCGAACTGAAATGATGAATCTTCAACCACGAAAAATTAATTTTTGACAAAGTAGTTCAACTTTGAACCAATTCGTTGATTTTTCAAGAAAAAAAAAATAATTCACAACAAAATACATGAATTTTCACCGAGAAAAGATTAATTGTTTAATTTCAATCTTTCGCTCGCTTTGATTTGTTTTTTGTGATATGCTTATAAATTTAATGGCAAATAGTGGGAAAACGCGTGAAGGATCTCGCCTAAATGATAATCTCATCCTGCCCCGTACACCCGAAAATATGAATTTCCAACAAAAAAGATAATCTACGACCAAATGGTTGAATTTTGAACTGAACTGATGAATCTTCATCAAAAAAAAAATTAATTTCAACAAAGTAGTTCAACTTTGAACCAATTCCTTGATTTTTCAAGAAAAAAAATGATTCTCAACAAAATACATGAATTTTCATCAAGAAAAGATCAATTTTTTAATTTAAATAGTTCGCTCGCTTTGATTCGTTTTTTGTGATATACTTATAAATATAACGGCAAATAGTGGGAAAACGCTTGAAGGATCTCGCCTAAATGATAATCTCGTCCTGCCCCATATACCCG
>CAKNYM010048284.1:152079-170006 GCA_932195095.1 Andricus curvator
AAAATATGAATCTTCAACAAAAAAGGTAATCTACGACCAAATGGTTGAATTTTGAACTGAAATGATGGATCTTTAACAACAAATTAATTTTTAACAAAGTAGTTCAACTTTTAACCAATTCCTTGATTTTTCAAGAAGAAAAATAATAATGATAATTCTCAAAAAATTACATGAATTTTCAAACAGAAAAGATCAATTTTTGAATTTCAATCTTCCGCGCGCTTTGATTCGTTTTTCGTGATGTACTTATAAATATAACGGCAAATAGTGGAAAACGCGTGATGGATCTCGTCTAAATGATAATCTCGTCCTGCCTTATATACCCGAAAATATAAATCTTCAACAAAATGTTAACCTGCGACCAAATTGTTGAATTTTCAACTAAAATTATAAATATTAAAAAAAAAATTCAACAAAGTAGATCCACTTTCAACCAAGTAGTTTATTCACGACCAAATGGTTGAATTTTCAACTAAAATGATGAATCTTCAAAAACAACAAAAATGAATATTCAACAAAGGAGATTCAATTTGAACCATCTAGTTAAAAAAAAATAATGATAATAATTCTCAACGAAACATGTAATAGATAATATTTCAAACAAAAAATAATTGTAATTTCAAAAAGACGAATTCACAACAAAATACATGAATTTTCAACCAGAAAAGATCATTTTTCCAATTTCAATCTTTCGCTAGCTTTGATTCGTTTTTCTTATATACTTACAAATATAACGACAAATAGTGGAAAAACGCGTGATGGATCTCGCCTAAATGATAATCTCGTCCTGCTATACGCTGACACATCGAATCAGGAGAAAAAAAAATTATACGAAGTGAGAAAAGTTGGTTCTTTCCTCTCACGGTCGAGGGTAAGAACCTAGGGAAAGAATTCTCACAAAAGTGTCTCGAGAAACTCAATTCGAAGCAGAAACAGAATTAACGAGGGCTTCGTTAGGGAGACAAAACGTAATGACTGTCAGACAAGATGGAATAGTATTTTAAGAAAGAGATTGAAAAAAGATTATTTCTTGAAAGATACTCTGAAATCAAACTCATAAATCAGGAAGAAGGAATTTACTGGTTTTATTAGTTCAGTCGCTGTTCTTAAACTTTTGAGAAAATTGATAATATTTATTCCTTATTTGATCTGCATTATGTAGTCAAGTATCGTAAATTTTGTCTCATTTTTCTGAGAGAAATTATATTATCATGAACTCTTAGAAAGGAATTATGTAGCCCTAGAAAATTAGTTTGATATCTAGCGAAGAAAATTGTAGGCACATAAATAGAAATTCCGAAAATTCTACTTTTCATAATGCCAATTTTACCGAAATTCACTTGAGAGTTAACATTCAACAGTTAATAGTTTTCTCTCATTTGTATTTTTACAAAATTTCGATTTACCTCATTCTTATTCTTTTCGAATTACATTTGCCGCAGGTTTTATTATTCCAAATTACCATTAAGCATAATTTTTTTTTCTTAATGTCTATTTATCATGATTTTCATTCTTTCGAGTACCCATTTATCCAAGGTTTTGTTTTTCCGAATTCACATTTGTCATAAATTTCATTCTCCTGAATTACAATTTGCCTAATTCTTATTTTTCCGAATTATCATTTGCCATAAAATTTATTCTACCGAATTAGGATTTGCCTTAATTTTTATGTTTACGAGTTCCAATTTTTTACGATTTTATCGAATTACTATTGCCTGCATTCTTATTTTTCCGAATTGCCATTTGTCCTAATTTTACCAAATTACCGTTTGCCCTCATTCTAATTTTTAACAATTTCCATTTATCATAATTGTAATTCTTCCGAGTTACAATGTGCCTAAATTTTTTTCCGAACTGACATTTGTCATAATTTTTATTCACCGAAACTACCATGTTCCTAATTCTTATTCTTTGGAATTGTCATTTGTCATAAATTTCATTCTTCTGAATTACGATTTTCCTTAATTTTTATGTTTCCGAATTGCCATTTATCATAATTTTCATTCTTCTGAGTTACCATTTGCCCCAATTCTGGTTTCGTCGGATTGAAATTTGTCACAATTTTCATTCTCCCGAATTACTATTCGCCTAGTTCTTAATTTTCCGAATTGTCATTTGTCATAAGTTTCCTTCTTCCAAATTACGATTTGCCTCAATTTTTATGTTTTCGAATTGCCAATTGTCATAATTATCATTTTTCTGAATTACCATTTGTCATAATTTTTATTTTTCCGAATTCCAATTTGTCACGATTTTAGCGAATTAACATTGCCTGCATTCTTATTTTTCCCAATTTCCATTTATCATAATTTCCATTCTTTCGATTTACAATTTGCCCCAATTCTGGTTTCTCCCAATAGAAATATGTCACAATTTTCATCCTCCCGAATTACCATTTGCCTAATTCTTATTTTCCCGAATTGTCGTTTGTCCTAAATTTGATTCTTCCGAATTACGATTTGCCTCAATTTTCATTTTTCCGTATTACAATTTGTCATCATTTTTATTTTTTCGAATTCCAATTTGTCACGATTTTACCGAATTACCATTGCCTGCATTTTTATTTTTCCGAATTACCACTTGCCCTCATTCTTCTTTTTCGCAATTTTCATTTATCATAATTTCCATTTTTTCGAGTTACAATTTGCCCCAATTCTGATTTCTCCAAATTCAAACATTTCATAATTTTCATTTTCCCGAATTACCATTTGCCTCATACTTATTCTTCCGAATTGTCATTTGTCATAATTTAACCGATATTTTCATTCTTCTTTCACCATATTTCCATATTCTTTTACCAATTTCGATTTATCATAATTTTCATTCTCCCGAATTACCATTCGCCTAATTCTTAATTTTCCGAATTGTCATTTGTCATAAGTTTCATTCTTCCAAATTACGATTTGCCTCAATTTTTATGTTTTCGAATTGCCAAAATTTTTATTTTTCCGAATTCCAATTTTTCACGATTTTAGCGAATTACCATTGCCTGCATTCTTGTTTTTTCCAATTTCCATTTATCATAATTTTCATTCTTTCGAGTTACAAATTGCCCCAATATCGGATTCTCGAAATTGAAATATGTCATAATTTTCCTTCTTTCGAATTACCATTTGCCTAATCCTTAATTTTCCGAATTGTCTTTTGTCATAAATTTGATTCTTCCGAATTAAGATTTGCCTTAATTTTCATGTGTTCGAATTTCAGTTTGTCACGATTTTATCGAATGACCATGGCCTGCATTCTTATTTTTCCAAAATACCATTTGTCATAATTTTACAGATATTTTCATTACTCCTTTACTATATTTCCATATTCTTTCACCAATTTCGATTCATCATAATTTTCATTCTTCCGAGTTACCATTTGTCCCAATTCTTTTTCGGACTGACATTTGTCATAATTGTTATTCTCCTGAATTACCATTTGCCTAATTCTTATTTTTTCCGAATTTTCATTTGTAATCAATTCTATTCTTTCGAATTGCGGTTTGCCTTGAATTTATCTTTCCGAATTGCCTTCTGTCATAATTTTCATTCTTCCAAATTACCACTTGCCCCAATTCTGGTTTCCTCGAATTGAGATTTGTCATGATTTTCATTCTCCCGATTTACCATTTGCCTAATTCTTATTTTTGCGAATTGTCATTTGTCATAAATTTCATTCTTCCAACTTGCGATTTGCCTTAACATTAATGTTTCCGAATCGCCCTGTGTCATAATTTTCATTTTTGCGAATTACCATTTGCCCTAATTTTTATTTTTCCGAATAGTTACTTATCATAAATTTCATTCTTTAGAATTACGATTTGCCTTAATTTTTATGTTTACGAATTGCCATTTGTCATAATTTTCATTTTTCCGAATTGCCATTTGACCTAATTTATATTTTTCCGAATTTCAATTTATCATAATAGTTTCCATTTTTCCGAATTACCATTTGCCCTAATTTTAATTTTTCTGATTGACATAACTTTCATTTTTCCGAAATACTATTTGCCCCAATTTTTTTCTTCCGAATTTACATTTCTCCTTATTTTCATTCTTTCGAATTACCATTTGCCTTTATTTTTATTTTTCCGAATTACCATTTGCCCCCATTCTGGTTTCTCCCACTAGAAATATGTCATGATTTTCATTCTCCCAATTTACCATATACCTAATTATTATTTTCCCGAATTGTCGTTTGTCATAAATTTGATTCTTCCGAATTACGATTTGCCTTAACATTAATGTTTTTCCGAATCGCCCTGTGTCATAATTTTCATTTTTGCGAATTACCATATGCCCTAATTTTTATTTTCCGAATAGTTTCTTATTATAAATTTCATTCTTTAGAATTACGATTTGCCTTAATTTTTATGTTTGCGAATTGCCATTTGTCATAATTTTAATTTGTCCGAATTACCATTTGCCCTAATTTATAGTTTTCCAAATTTCAATTTGTCATAATAATTTACATTCTTCCGAATTACCATTTGGCCTAATTTTAATTTTTCTGATTGACATAACTTTCATTTTTCCGAAATACTATTTGCCCTAATTTTTATTCTTTTGAATTAACATTACTCCTTATTTTCATTGTTTCGAATTACCATTTGCCTTCATTTTTATTTTTCCGAATTACCATTTGTCTTAATTTAGATTTTTTCGAATTTTTGGTAGAATTCTCATTCTTCTGAGTTACTATTTTGTATAATTTTGATTTTCCAAATTACCATTTGCCATAATTTTTAATTTTCGAATAACTATTCATCGTCATTTTCATTCTTCCGAATAGACGAGTATCTTTTCATTGGGATTAAATTCGTCATAGTAGAAAGTAATTTTTTCACTTCAAGTTCGTTTCTTCGTTATTGGTAGGTCCATGGCCAGTGAAATGTATGGACACAAACATAATAATAATGTAAATATGAACTGAATTAAAAAAAAAATATCACGAAGTTCATCCCAATGAAAAAGTATCCTCATGTAACAAAAATTTCGTTTTACGTAAAAATGACCTCATGAAAATAAGGGCGCGAAATTCAAATTCAGTGAAATGCTAATTATGATAAATGGCAATTCGGAAAAATAAATAATAGAGAGCAAATTATAATTCATAATGAATAAAATTATGCAGGATGGTAATTGGGAAAAATTGAAATTAGGGTAAATAGATATTCTATCAGATAAATTTTGGTAAAATAGGCATTTGGAAAAGTATAATAATTCAGGAAATATTTTCGTGCCTCAAAAAATACAACATTCTAAATTTTATTTTCTCTCTCGTCTTCAATCGTCACTCTGAAAAATTTTCTTGAAAATAAACCGACTGTCAAATTGTAAAACATCTGAATTTTTTTTTTCAACTTTGAAACACTCGAAAATGCAGAAGATAAATGTAGAAGTACCCGGAATTTTTTCAACTTCACGTATTTACGAAAATTGTAACAAAAAATAATTTAAAGTATCCTCTTTGAAGTTTGAAATTCCCAAACTTATCTGAGTTTTCCGAATCTTCAGATTTCCGAACTTCAAAAGCAATTCTGGCGAGTAATTCGTTACGTAACGAAATTATTGGAAAGTTGCTGCTTGAGTAACTTTCGGGATAAATCAGTTAGAATCAAGAAAATGTTGCTGTAACATAACTTAGTTTCAATTTTCCGGTAATTGGTAAGTTTGCTTTCTCGATATTTAGTATATATTTTGTATATTAAGTATTTCCAAAACAACATTGGATTTTTCATTACCATTTTATCAATTTGCAAAAAGTGAGAAAAATGGATTTGTCTTTTAGGTTGGAAAATAAACTATTAAATTTTTCTTTAAGAATTCATTTTTTTAATACTTAACTAGCTGGTTAAAAGTTGAACTACTTTTTTGAAAATAAATTTTTTTGGTTGAAAATTCATCTCTTTTGTTAAAAATTCGTCTTTTTTAGTTGAAAATTCAACTGTTTTGGTAGACAATTCAACTATTTGGCAGAAAATTAATTAATTTGTTGAAAATTTGACTGCTTTATAGAAAAATCGTCTTTTTAGGATGAAAATTCAACAATTTAGTTGAATTTTTTTTCTTTCATAAGTCAAAAATATTTTTTGGTTGAGAATTCGTCTTTTTTGATGAATTCAGTGGTTGTTTGTTTAAAACTGAAATCATTTTTTTTTTTTTGAAATATCAACTATTAAATTTTTCGTTAGGAATTCATATTTTTTTGTTGAAAACTCAACTTCTTTGTTACAAATTGAACTAATTTTTTTCTAATTAATTTTTTCAAATGAAGATTGATCATTTTAGTTGAAAATTCATCTCTTTGGTTGAAAATTCGTCTTTTTGGGCCAAAAATTCAACTATTGGGTGAAAAATCAATTTATTTGTTGAAAATTTGACTTTTTTTAGGAAAATCGTCTCTTTAGCATGAAAATTCAACAATTTGGTTAAAAATTTTTTTCTTTGATGACTAAAAAATATTTTTTGGTTGAAAATTCAACTATTTGGTTGAAAATTTGTCTTTTTAGATGAATTCAACTGATTTTTTATTTAAAACTATAATCTTTTTTGGTTAACATATCAACTATTACATTTTTCGTTGAGAATTTTCTTTTTTTTTTTTTGAAAATTCAACCAATTGTTTAAAAATTAAACAACCTTGTTTAAAATTAATTTCTTGGTAGAGGATTCATCATTCTAGTTGAAAATTCATCTCTTTCTTTCTTTTTTTTTGGTTGAAAATGTAACCATTTGCTTAAAATTCTTTTTTTTCGAAATTGATTTTTTTGACTAAAAATGTAACTATTTCAGTTGAAGATTCATCATATAAGTTAAAAATTTATCATAGAAGTATAAGATTTTCTTCTTGGTAGAAAATTCGTCTATTTCGTTGTAGATTCAAATATTTGGTTAAAAATGAACATTTCTATTAAAAATTCGTATTTTCGGCTAAAAAAAGTCGACTCTTTTGTATAAAATTATTTTTGCTTGAAAATTCAACAATTTGTTTCACATTTTTGTTATTTCTGAAATAAAAAATAGTTTTTGGTTAAAAATTCTACTCTCTTGTTTAATATTCCTCTTTTTGGTTTGAAAAACTCATCTCTTGTGGTAGAAATTTCATCTTTTTTGTTTCAAAATGCAACTGTTTTTTTTATCACTAAATTTGAATCAGCTAACAATTTTTATTATATTAATTAGTGACTGAATTATAGCTACGAATAAGCTATTTTTTTATGAATAATCTTTTTTTGATTAAATACAACTATTTTTGATTTAGAATAAAAATCTTTTTTTTTGTTTATTAAAATATGAACTATTACATTTTTCGTTCAAAATTCGTCTTTTTTGAAAAACTAAAAGTGTTTAAATTTAAAAAAACTATAATAAAAACAGACTCTTGCAATTGAAGTCATATGTTCAAAAAAAATCTATTTCGTTATAAAAAATATTAAATTATTGCGTCTAGGTATTGACCACCTTTAAAACAATAATACTAAATTCAACTTCAAAAAAGTGAAGGGAAAGTTTTTTCTTTTTCTTTTTATTTATTGTGAACAGCAATCACATTATATTTAAAAAGGACTTTTGACGTAGTGCGTGACTTCCTTGTTTAAAGCATCGATAAATCGTGTTCCAGGGAAAGGTAATAAAGAAAATTAAAAAAAAAAAAAGATAATAGTATTTATGTGTTGGCGCTCCCGACCATGTTAATAGAACATTCAAAATTTTAATTAATTAAAACATTTTTTGGGACGTTTAAAAGAAATTAAATTATATCTCAAAAATAACTAAATTAATTTTTTTCGCTTTATTTCGACTTAGGGGCGGTTTAAAGACTGCGTCACGCTATATAAACATATATTTTCACGAAAGTAGACAAATAAAATTTTTTTAAATTAATGTATAGGTACAATATAAAATAAAAATATTTGAATCTTCACACGTAAAAAATTAATTTTCTACCAAACTTTCAAAGAAAATGTTGAGTTTTCAAACTAGGTAGTCGATTTTTTTTTAGGAAAGAGTTGATTTTTGAATCCGAGAAGATAAATTCTCAAACTAGAAAGTTGATTTTTCAACAAAACAATCCAATTTTCAAACTAAAAAAATTAATTTGTAGCATTCAATTAAATTGGACATCCTGAGAACTGTTTATAAAATTTGGTATGAAAAGAAAAACTGTACTATTAAAATCAGTTTCAAAAGCAATTGAAATTTTATTTTTTGATATTTTTGTTAAATTTTTATGTAAATTCAATTTTTCTTCTATGAAATCTGAAGCTAAATCGCGAGGAATATCTCGGGGGTTCACTATGAAGATACTAATGAATGAGTAGAAGGTATAATAATTTTATTAAAATTTTGTTTTAGATCTCAACTATTTTTTACGAACGACTCTGTTTTTCCTGATTTTGGTTTTAAAATATTTGATAAAAATTCACGTTCCCATCTGGAAACAATATCATTGCATTTATTTTCAACTAAAAAAAAAAAAATTAAAACATTTATTTTCAACTGTTGGAACTAAATTAGTTTTCACATTTTTGTATAAATTATTATTTCTTCAAATGTTTTCTATTGTGAAATTATAATCATTTCTAGTCGCTGCAACCATAATATTGTCTTTAGCGGCTCTAACAAATAACAAATCTTTGGTGTTTTTAGTTGAAATTTTAAAATATTCTCTGTGATTTTATTATCATTTTTAAATTTATTATTTCCGTTGTTATTTGAAATTAATTTCTTTGTGTGACTAAGAATATGAGCTGGAATAAGGGCTTTACTTTGACATTTAATAAAAAACGTATGTTGTTCGTTCAAAAGAACGAGTCGACGCTGAAATTTAATTCATTCATCCATGCCAGTTCTCATGTTTTCACTATATTTAGTCGAAATATATTAAATTATTATAAAATATTAAATTTTAACGTCGACTTGTCCTTTTGAAAGAACAACGTGCGTTTTTGATTAAATTTCGAAAAGTTTAAATTTCACAATTTGCACTATAGAGTCACATTTAAATTACGAAATACTAAACTAAACACTCAAAGAAAATTGTTAAATTGCGAAATTAATAACATAGTTGAAAATATTCACGAATTAGATCATGTTTATAATTATTTAAAGTATCATTCATTTAGAAATATTAATGAAGATTCCTTAAATTTTTCCTTCGAATCACAATGTAAGGCGTTAGAAAAATTAAATTTTAACTTTAAAAATGGTTCTATGGAAAAGTTTAAATGGTTGAATGGTAGGAATTTCGTAATAAATGTTAAACTCCCAGAATTTGAAGTTCAAAAATGTTTAAAAAATGTTTCGAATGTACGAATCCCCGATTAAATTGCTGAATCTTTAGTCTTGGGAAACCAATTTGGTGTTCCTTACAATACTGATAAGATTCCTGTAAACAATATCATAGCTAATACTGAAAACTACATACAAAATTGGGAATAAAATCACAGAGAATATTGTAAATTTTCAACAACAAAAAAACACAAAGATTTGTTATCTGTTAAAGCCGATGAAGACATTATAATGGTTGCAGCAAATAGAAATGATTATAATTTCAAAATAGAAAACATTTGAAAATTAATAATTCATACAGAAATGTGAAAACTAATTGAGTTCCAAGAGTCGAAAATAAATATTTTAATTTTTTTTTAGTTGAAAATAAATGCAATGATATTGTTTCCAGATGGGAACATAAATTTTTATCAAATATTTTAAAACCAATTTCAGGAAAAACTGAGTCGTTCATAAAAAAAATTTGGGATCTAAAATAAAATATTAATAACATTAAAATACCTCCTAATCATTGATTAGTATCACATTAGATGTCGTTTCAATTTTTGATAATATTCCTCTCGATTTAGCATTAGATTGCATAGAAGAAAAATTGAATTTGCATACAAATTTAACAAAAAATTAAATTTTAATTACTCTAAGAACTGTTCTTAATAATACAGTTTTTTTCTTTTAATGCAAAATTTAATAAACATTTATGAGGATGTCCAATGGGATCTCCTTTATCTCCCATAGTATCCAACTTGGTTATGTAAGATGTCGAAAAAGAGTCCCATCGGCACTCAAATGATAGCGGTCCAAAGGTTAAGAAAAAAATTATTTATACAAATTTTAATTTGCGGAAGACAGTCAAAATGAGCAAAAACTAATGATTTTATAATTATTTTTTTCTCATTTTGACAATTCTTGTATAAATACAATACAATACAATATTTGTATAGTAACGAATACGTGTACAACTTTTGACCAGCAACGATCAAAAGCGAGGGGACTATAAGTCTAGAAAAAAATTATTCACAAAAATTTTAATTTCCGGAATTCAGTAAAAATCAGCAAGAACTAACCAAAAAACTTAAATCAAGAATATTGGCGGTCAATTTTCGTATAGAACCAAATTATTGTTCTACTGCTAACCATCGGCACTTAAAAGATAGAAGTCCAAAGGTTTAGAAAAATGATATTTATAGAAAATTTTAATTTGCGGAAGGCAGTCAAAATGAGCAATAACTAACTAAAAACCTCCAACCAGAAAAATTGTCCTTCAATTTTCATGTAGAACCAAATAAGTGTACCACTTTTGATCGTCAGAAATCAAGATATAGAGATCCATAGGACTAGAAAAAAATTATTTAGAAAAATTTCAGTTGGCGGAAGACAGTCAAAATGAGCAAAAAGTAACCAAAAAACTCGAACCAGGAAAATTTTCCATCAATTTACATATTGAACCAAATAGGTTTAACACTTTTGACCACCGGCAATCAAAATATAGAGATCCATAGGACTAGAAAAAAATTATTTAGAAAAATTTCAGTTTGCGGAAGACAGTCACAATGAGCAAAACTTAACCAAAAAATTTAAACCAGAAAAATTGTCCGTCAATTTTCATATTGAACCAAATAAGTGTGCTACTTTTGACAATCGGCGATCAAAATATAGGGATTCATAGGCCTAGAAAAAAATTATTTGGAAAAATTTCAGATTGCGGAAGACAGACAAAATGAGCAAAAAGTAACCAAAAAACTCTAACCACGAACATTGACGGTCAATTTTCGTGTAGAACCAAATAGGTTTACCACTTTTAACCATCGGCAATCAAAATATAGAGATCCAAAAGTTACAAAAAAAAACGATTAAAAAAATTTTCAGTTTGCGGAAAACAGTAAAAATGAGCAAAAATTAACCAAAAAATTCCAACCCTGATCACTGACGGTCAATTTTCGTGTAGAACCAAATTAGTATACCACTTTTGACCATCGGGAATCAAAATATGCAGATCCAAATGTGCAGAAAAAAATGATTCAGAAAAATTTCAGTTTGCGGAAGAGAGTCACAATGAGCAAAAACTAACCAACAAATTTAAACCAGAAAAATTGTCCGTCAATTTTCATATTGAACCAAATCAGTGCGCTACTTTTGACCATCGGTGATCAAAATATAGGGACCCATAGGACTAGAAAAAAATTATTCGGAAAAATTTTAGTTTGCGGAAGACAGTCAAATGAGCAAAAACTAACCAAAAAATTCGAACCAGGAAAATTTTTCGTCAATTTTCGTATTGAACCAAATAAGTGTGCAACTTCCGACCATCGGCGATCAAAATATAGGGATCCATAGGACTGGAAAAAAATTATTTTGAAAAATTTCAGTTTGTTGAAAACAGTCAAAATGAGCAAAAATGAACCAAAAAATTCCAACCACGGACAGTGACGGTCAATTTTCGTGTAGAACCAAATAGGTTTACCAGTTTTGACCATCGGCAATCGAAATATAGAGATTCAAATGTCTAGACAAAAATGATTGAAAAAAATTTCAGTTTGCGGAAAATAGTCAAAATGAGCAAAAATTAACCAAAAAATTACAACCCCGATCACTGACGGTCAATTTTCGTATAGAACCAAATACTACATTTGACCATCAGAAATGAAAATATAGAGATCGATAGGAATAGAAAAAAATTATTTAGAAAAATTTCAGTTGGCAGAAGACAGTCAAATTGAGCAAAAACTAAGAAAAAAAATCGAACCAGGAAAATTGTCCGTCAATTTCCATATTGATCCAAATAAGTGTGCAACTTTTTACCATCGGCGATCAAAATATAGAGATCCATAGGCTTAGAAAAAAATTATTTGGAAACATTTCAGTTTGCAGAAACCAGTAAAAATGAGCAAAAATGAAACAAAAAAATCCAACTCCGAACACTGACGGTTAATTTTCGTGTAGAACCAAATAAGTGTACCACTTTTAACCATCAAGAATAAAAAAATAGAGATCCATAGGACTAGAAAAAAATTATTTGGAAAAATTTCAGTTTGCAGAAGACAGTGAAAATGAGCAAAAACTAGCCAAAAAACTCCAACCAGGAAATGTGTCTTATCAATTTTCATATTGAATCAAATAAGTGTACAACTCTTGACCATCGGCGATGAAAATATAGAGATCCATAGGACTAAAAAAAATTATTTGGAAAAATTTCAGTTTGCGGAAAACAGTCAAAATGAGCAAAAATGAACCAAAAAATTCCAACAACGAACAGTGACGGTCAATTTTCGTGTAGAACCAAATAGGTTTACCGCTTTTGACCAACGGCATTCAAAGTACAGAGATACAAATTTCTATAAAAAAAAAGATTCAAAAAATTTTCAGTTTGCGGAAACGAGTCAAAATGAGCAAAAACTAAGCAAAAAATTCAAACCAGACAAATTCTCCGTCAATTTTCATATTGAACCAAATAAGTGTGCAACTTCTGACCATCGGCGATCAAAATATAGGGATGCATAGGACTAGAAAAAAAATTATTTGGAAAAATTTCAGTTTGCGGAAGACAGTCAAAATGAGCAAAAACTAGCCAAAAAACTCCAGCCAGGAAAATTATCGATCAATTTTCATATATAACCAAATAAGTGTGCAACTTTTCACCACCGGGGATCAAAAAATGGGGATCCATAGGTCTAGAAAAAAATTATTCAGAAAAATTTCAGTTCGCGGAAAACAGTCAAAATGAGCAAAAATGAACCAAAAAACTCCAACCACGAACATTGATGTTTAATTTTCGCATAGAAGCAAATATGTGTACCAATGTTGACCATCGGCAATCAAAAGATAGTGGTCCAAAGCTCCAGAAAAAAAATATTTACAAAACTTTTTTATATGCGGAAGACAGTCAAAATTTTGCTCAAAACATTTTGCTCATTTTGACCGTCTTTCGCGAATTAAAATTTGTGCAAGATATTTTTCTTAGATAATTGGACCGCTATCTTTTGATCACCGTTGGTCAGAAGTGGTGCACTTATTTGGCTCTATACTAAAATTGACCGACATTGCTCGTGGTTGAAGTTGTTCGGTTAGTTTTTGCTCATTTTGACTATTTTCCACAAAATAATTTTTTTAAATAATTTTTGTAGACTTCCACGCCCCTAGCTTTTGATTTCCGATCGTGTTTTATCCGAAAATTTTAATTTTTTAAAAACGTGCTATTCTATTTGAATTCCAGTACTTTTTATTGCCTGTACCATCTAAATGAGAAAATTTTTTTTTTTTTTTTTGGTAAAAAAAATATAGTAAATAAAAATTGTTGGTCTGGACGTCTGGAACTTCAACCCAATCTCCCTGAGTCATTCTAACTTGTTTCTTAAGGAGGGGAAATAAAAATGCAGTTCGTAATAACGATGCCTTGATTCTAGCTGAGAGAGCAAAAAGAATAAAAAAAAAAGAAAAAAGAATCGACTATGCTCTCTGACACGGATCCCTCGTCAGAAGATGTCTAGTTTATGGAGAATCTCGATGAAATTCCTGGCTCGCGTGATAGCAATGAAACTTCCCACAGTCTTTCTCTCTCTCTCTCTCTTTCTCTCTCTGGTCGTAGAAACTTGAAGCTTAATGGGATTATAGCACGAACTATGTGAAACGAGCGAATAAAGTAGCGATAAACTGTTATGGTTTTTCGGTGTAATCCTATTGTTATGCATTCCGTATAAATTTTAACCCGGAATAAAAAAGCAACAAACACTCACCAGCAGGAGTTTCCTCATTCCAAAAGGAATCGTCCAAGGTGTAGTCAGCTTCTATAACACAAATTTATTCAAATTTATTATCCATTAGAAGCCTCGGGGTTTTTTATTTTTCTTCCTCATAGAGGAAGCTTTGTAATAGTAACATTTTCCAAAAATGTTTAATTAATTTAATTAAACCTTCCTCAATGTAAAAATGTCTAATACAATTTTTACTAGGAAAAAATTGTTTATTTCCTGGTAAAAATTAATTTGTATATAACATCTTGCATAATAAAGCGTACTTCAGAAAAAGGATTCTTCCTCTGATCTCTCTAGTAGCTCAGTGGTTAGAACACCTGACCGGAAATCAGTTGACCTGGTGTTCGAATCCCAGCGGAGTGAAAGGAGAAGATCTTTTTCATGAATAAATTTAATTAAAAAATTTCTGATACAATGTTCTAAGAAATTGTCCGAATGTGTGTGTTTGTGTGTTAGGATGTGTCTGTATGAGTGTGGATGTGTTCGTGTGTGGATGTGGGGATGTCACACTTTTTTGTGAACACGATAACTAGAAAACGGTTGCAGATAAATTGATGAAATTTGGAGGGCTTATTTTAACCACTAATATCTTGAAACTGACCAAAGGAATTCTAAAAATATTTATTGCATTTTTTTTAGTACTCAGTAATATTTTAAAAATCGGGTTTTTATAGTAAAACTTTTTTCATTAGCATAATTCAAAGTTGATAAACGGATATGAAAGATTCCTTGTTTCGAGACCAATCGATTGACCTATAATATTAATACATTTTATCAAAGACTAGGGAAGTTATGGTAATTTATATATTTTGAAAATCGGTTTTTTATAGTAAAACTTTTTCCATTAGCATAATTCAAAGTTGATGCAAGAATATAAAAGATTCCTTGGTTCGAGACGAATCGATTGACCTAGGATATTAATACATTTCATTAAACTTGAAAGAGTTTCATTATGGCCAACGGCCATACCACGCTGAAAAACCCAGTTCTCGTCAGATCACTGAAGTTAAGCAGCGTTGGACGCGGTTAGTACTTGGATGGGTGACCATTCAAGAATACTGACATAAGTGCTGTTGGCACATCCTGGGTGTGGTGAGCCCACACTTGTAGTTATTTATAACTACAAGAAAAACCTTGAAACACTACCCGAATCGGGTAGTGTCACGCCTACCCTGAAAGGGAAATGGTTTAATGGTATATATATATATATATATATATATATTAAAGAGTAGGGATGTTATGGTAATTTATATATTTGAAAATCGGTTTTTTATAGTAACACTTTTTTCATTAAGATAATATAAAGTTGATGCAAGAATATAATAGATTCCTTGGTTCGAGACGAATATATTGACCTAGAATATTAATACATTTTATCAATCATTTTATCAAAGAAGGTGATGAGTGGAGAGAAAGCAGTGGAAATGGGGGGAAATTAATGGAGGGGTAATAAGAGAAATAATGAGAGGAGAAATAAAGGGGGGAAAGCAGGGGAGGGGAAGTATAGAAAGTGATGGGAAATTAAGGGAGGTGAAGTCGGGTATGTGGGGCTAAATGAGGGTGTGAGTAGAGGGAAGGAGTCAGAAGGTAGTAGTAGGAGAAGTGAAAGTAAATAGGAAAAGGGGAAGGAGAGAAAGTGAAGGATAATAGGTGGAGGGAAAGTAGGGGATGTCAGGGGAGGAAAAGTATAGAAAGTGTTGGAAAATTAGGGGAGGTGAAGCGGGGTGAATGAGGGGAGGAAGTAGTGGAAATGAGCGGTGAGTAGGGGAACTGAGTGGTGATTAGTGAAAGTGAGAGTAAATAAGAAAATGCAAGTAAGGGTAGTGAGGGGTAATGGGGGAAGAAGAGTAGGGCAAGTGAGGGGTAATAACTGGAGAGAAAGTAGCGGATGTGAGGGGAAATGAGTGAAGGGGTAATAGGTGAAATGCCAGGAGGAGAAATAAAGGGAGGGAAAGCAGGTGAAAGTATGGAAAATGAGGGTAGGGGAAGTATAGGAAGTGATGGGAGATTATGGGAGGTGAAGTAGGTTATGTGAGGTTAAATGACGGGGTGAGTAGGGGAATTGAGTGGAAAGTAGAGGAAATGAGAGGAAATAAGGAAAAAGGAAGTAGGGAAAGTGAGGAATAATGAGGGAAGGGAAAGTAGGGGAAGTAAGAGGTATTGAGTGAAGAGAAACTGGTGGAAGTGAGGGAAAAGTAGTGGAGGTGTTATAGGAGAAATAAGGGAAGGAGAAATAAAGGAAGGTGAAGCAGGGGAAGTACGGAAAATGAGGAGAGGGAAAGTATATGAAGTGATATGAAAGTAGGGGATGTGAAGTAGGTTATGTAAGGGTAAATAAGGGGGAAAGTAGGGGAAATGAGGGATAAGTAGGGGAAGTTAGAGGAAATGAGGAAAACGGAAGTAACGAAAGTGACGGATAGTGGGGGAAGGGAAAGTAGGCGAAGTAAGGGGCGTTGAGCGGCGAAAGTAGTGGAAGTGAGAGGAAATGCGTTGAGGGGTAGTAGAAGAAATAAGGTAAGAAGAAATTAAGCGGTGAAGAGCAGGGGAAACTATGAGAAAAGAGGGGAGGGAAAGTATAGGAAGTGATGGGAAATTAGGGGAGGTGAAGTACGGTATATGGGGTAAATGGGGAAGGGGAGTAGAGGAAATGATTAGAAATGAGGGTGAGTAGGTGAGAAGAAGTACGTGCTGGGAAAGGGAGTGTCAGATGGGGGATCGAGGTGAGGGGCAAGTATAGGATGAAAAAGTTGGGGAGAGGGGGCGGAGTGTGAAGTGAGGGGGAAAAATGGAAGGGAGATATTTGTAAAAGAAAACCCTAGGCCAAGTATCAAGTCAATATGCTTGTTTGACCTTTTCGAAAGTATACCTGAAAATATTATTGAATAAATATTTTTTTGAAAATTTTTACAGATATTTGCAAAGTAATAAATGAAAAATTAAAATATTGCAAAAATTGAATGGTGTTTGTCTGTTTGTTAATCGATCAAACAAAATGTATTATTCGGATTGTACTGAAACTGTATATATTCTGATAAATGGCGCCTCTGGGTAGGACGTAGGCTATGTATCTTTGAAACAACTCCACCCCTATATCCGCCCCTATACATATAGGTAGAGAAATTTTCCCGTATATTCCGAAAAATGCTATAAAAATTTCTCTAAGGTACTAAAGAATGTTCTAGAATACTGTAGAACCTTCCAAAATACATTCCAGAAGAACCTAGCAAATTTCGAATCATTCTGAAACATTCCTAAACATTCCAGAATATTCAAGACAAAGGCAGATTTGAGAATTCCAGAATAACACTTTAAAAATTCGATAAAAATATCATGAAGATATTGAAGAATGTTCTAGAATAATATAGAACCTTCCAAAATACATTCCAGAAGAATCTAGCAAATTTCGAATCATTCTGAAACATTCCTAATTATTCCAGAATATTCAAGAAAGGTAAAGTAGATTTGAAAATTCCAGAATAACATTAAAAAAGTTCGATAAAAATATCACCAAGATATTAAAGAATGTTCTAGAGTACTATAGAACCTTCCAAAATACATTCCAGAAGAATCTAGCAAATTTTGAATCATTCTGAAACATTCCTAAACATTCCACAATATTCAAGAAAGGGAAAGCAGATTTGAGAATTCCAGAATAACATTTTAAAAATTCGATAAAAATATCATCAAGATATTGAAGAATGTTCTAGAATACTGTAGAACCTTCCAAAATACATTCCAGAAGAATCTAGCAAATTTCGAATCATTCTGAAACATTCCTAAACATTCCAGAATATTCAAGACAAAGGCAGATTTGAGAATTCCAGAATAACATTTTAAAAATTCGATAAAAATATCACCAAGATATTGAAGAATGTTCTAGAATACTGTAGAACCTTCC
>CAKNYM010048285.1:0-20129 GCA_932195095.1 Andricus curvator
TAGAACATTTTAATAATTTTTATTTTTAGAGTTTGATTTTCTAGAACTCTTAACATGCTTTTTTATGTAGGGACTTCAAACAATTTTTGAGTGAAAAAAAAATCTTGTCCACGATTTGATATTTTTCATCCTTCGAAAACATTCTAGTAGCATTTTTAAGAATTTCTTTAACAAATAAGAATTTTTATTTACCACCGAACTGGTACTGATTCGGTCTTCAGACCAACGCTCTGCCAGTACTGGCAGGATTCCGGAGGTCAGTACTGGCTGTCAGTACTGAATCAGTACTGTGCCGGTGGTGAATTCCGGCATACTACGGAAATTTCTACTAGGGATGCACTTTTAACAAAACAGTTGCATATTCAACAAAATAATTAAATTTTGAACCAAACAGTAAAATTTTTAACCAAAAATATAGTTATATACGTTTCCACAAAAAAAAAACTTCTCATCTCGGAATAGTTGAATTTTATTATTGTTTTCTATTATCTCAGTTCAAATTTGAGCGAAAAAAATAAGAAAAAGAGGAACTTTTTCGAAAACAGGGAAAAAATAAGAATTTTTCAAAAAGGGGGTAAAGAGATTATGAATAATCCCGAATCGGTTGATTTTCTACTAAAAAATATAAGTTTGTAACCAAAAATGAAACAAATATATTTGCAATTAAAAAAACTAATTTCCAACAAAAAAACGAATTATCAGCCAGTTGAATTCAATGGAAAAATACGAATTGAAAAAAATGAATCCTTAAACAAATAGAAGAATTTTCAACAAACAATCTTAATTTTCCTCCCAAACGACGAATTTTCAACAAAATAGAGTTTTCAAGCTAAAAAGTCTCAGCCAAGATTGCCTTTCGCAAGATCAAAATTATGTTAGGTGCAAATGTGAAATTGTAGAAATTTTCAAAAAAAGACGTATACTTGAGAAAAGCAAGGGTGTTCAAAATAATCCGAGTCGCTCTATAAATACAATACGACATTCAGTACTGTGTGGTGCGTCGCGATGTTCAGATGCTGATCTCTCAATTCGTACTTTAAACATAAATTATCATAATACAAAATAAAAAATCGAATTTTCGTTAATTATGGGCTACAAAAGTCTTCAATCGAAAAACACGCGATTTCTCTACGATATAACATACTCAAAAAAAATGGTATGGAGAAAGTGTCAAGAGCGGTAAAGAAGAATAAAAAAAAATTGCAAAATTATTAAATTATATCTACTATTAAGATCTTTGATTTAAATTATAAATAAATTAAATCAAATCCAAAGAAAAAATTTACCTAATTAAAAATCAGTGAGGGATGAATTCAAATTATGGTTCCATCTTTGGTAATAATCAAGGAACTTCGAAGAGAGGAGTTGAATTTTTTTATTTTAATATTTAAAAAATCAGTTAATAATGAAGAAAAAATTAAGTTGAAAATTAATTAAAAATTTCTAAGAATCCAGGAAGTGATTAAACTTTAATGATGGAGAAATTAAGTGTTGCTGAAGCTTCAAGAAGAAAAGAGAGAAGACGTAGGAGAGGGTGGACAGTTATTGTAGGACCTGAGATCCGGTGAGTAAAAGTTTGCTCAAGTACCGATTGCTCAAGTACCGGTTGCTCAAGTACCGGTTGCTAGAGTACCGGTTGCTCAAGTACCGGTTGCTCCAGTAGCGGTAGCTCAAGTACCTGTTGCTCCAGTAGCGGTAGCTCAAGTACCTGTTGCTCCAGTACCGGTAGCTCAAGTACCTGTTGCTCGAATACCGGTTGTTCAAGTACCAGTTGCTAAACTACCGATTGCTCAAGTACCGGTTGCTCCAGTAGCGGTAGCTCAAGTACCTGTTGCTTGAGAACCTGTTGCTCGAGTACCGGTTGCTCAAGTACCGGTTGATAAAGTACCTATTGCTCAAGTACCGATTGCTCAAGTACCGATTGCTCAAGTACCGGTTGCTCAAGTACCGGTGATTTTTTTTTACTTATTTTTTGATTTATGAGAAATTTGAGGATTGATATGGATTTGTAACGACAGGTGCCAAGAAGCGCATTCAAGGGGGTAGTTATTGAACCAATTCGTGGGAAGTGACGGCCGGTAAATGTGAAATCTTGCTATCCGTTTGTTTCTACTATGTCGCGTGTCGCCATCTATCTGACAAAATATTCAATTCATTAACGATTTTATAAATAAACTAGCAACAAAATATTTCTAGCCCCCCCCCCCCCCCTATTACTGTACGTAATTTATGGTTTCCAGAAATAATAAGATATGGGACTAATGGTAATTTTTTTTGTATTTAAGATAATGCTTTGCAGGGTGAAAATTCATTTCCAAAATTCTCTGATTTTTCCTTGACCAATTTTTTATTTTTCCTAATCAATAACATTCAAATATCAGCATTTTAATTTTGTAATATTTTTAACACACGGTCTTTTATAAATGGAATGAAACAATATTTCCGATACAAAACTTTCAAATTTATTTATTTATTTTAAACAAAAAAATGACTTTTCTACCATATAACATGATTTTTTAACAAAATATTTAAATTTTCAACAAAATAATTGAGTTGTCCGCCAAATTATTGAATTTTCAACCTTAACACATGAATTTTCAACGAAAAAGTGCAATAGTTGATATTTCAACTGAAAAATATCAAATTTCGTTTAAAAAATGAATTTTAAAAGCATAAAGACAAATTTTTAACAAATAAAGATTTTTCAGTCATGAAGAAAAATGTTTAGGCGTCCCATCAAAAAGTGTTAGTAACAAATTTGTAGATCTTTTTCGAGTGTGCAATTTTTGTCTATTTATCTTTTTCCGTATCTTGTATAGTTTGACCGCAAAATGGAATTTTTTATTTTTCATTATTTTTTTTTGTGCGATAAAAATTTGAATTTTTGATATTTCAAGAAAATTCAAAAAAAATCTTATGACAGTATTGTAGGGTGTTCAAAAAGAAACATTTTTCTTTTCTTGGCTGTTTTTCATATCGTGCGTTGTTTGGTATCCAAGAAGAGTGAAATTTTTACTAAAACAGATGAATTTTTAAACCAAAAAATCAGATTTAAAACAAGATTTGAATTGTCATAAAAAAAAGATTTTAGCTTTGCTATTCAACATTAAAATATGAGTTTTAAACAAGAAGTCAATTTTCTACGAAGATACTGATTTTTTAACCCAAAAAGACGAATTTTCAACGAAACAGTTGAATTTTTAAACAAAAAAGATAAATTTTTAACAAAATTATTGAATCTTCTACCAAATAGTTGCATTTTCATAAAAAAAAGATGAAATTTCTACTAAAACAGATGAATTTTTAAATCAAAAAATCAAATTTAAAAAAAATTTGAATTTTCATCAAAAAAAGATTTTAGTTCGGCTATTCAACATTAAAATATGAATTTTAAACAAGTTAATTTTCTATGAAATAGTTGAATTTTCAACCAAAAAGAATGAATTTTTAAAAAAACTGTTGAATTTTCAAACAAACAATAAATTTTATAGTTGAAAAGATAATCTTCAGGATAAAGAATTTGCAAAAAAAAAAAAATAAATATTATAAAATAAAATTAATAATCATAAATGGAAAAAAATATTTAAATCTTGTAAATTTTCAATGGAAGATTCATTTTTTAATATTTATAATTCAAAGGATGTAATTTGAAACATTTTTTTGGATAGTTCAAATTTGAAAAGTTATAATTGGAAACTTTAATTTCAAAGATGTATAAATAAAAATATTTTAAATTTGGATGATTTTGAAGATGAGAAGTAAATAGCTTACCAATTTAAATCTTCTAAACTGAAGAAATTTCAAGTTCAAATTATCAAAATTGCAGAATTTTTAATTGTAAACCCGAAAACTTGTGTAATTTTTAATAGTAAATCTTCAAAATTAAAAACTTTTCAATTTTAAATATTTATAAATTTGAACAGTTATAATCGAAAATATAGAATTCCAAATTGTCAAATTTTTAATAATTATATTTCAAGGGAAATTTTTGGTTGGAATAGTTTAATTCTGCAGAGCTAGAATCAAAATTCTTCAATCTAAAAATTATATTAATTAAATTTCTTGAATTTTGATGTTTTTGATGAACAAAAGTGAAGAATGTTCAATTCTTAATCATCAAAATTGAAGACATTTCAAGTTCAAATTATCAAAATTGCAGAATTTTTTATTGTAAACCCTAAAACTTGTGTCATTTTTAATGGTAAATCTTCAAAATAAAAAACTTTTCAATTTTTAATATTTACAAATAGGAAGAGTTATAATCGAAAATATAGAATTGCAAATTATTAAATTTTTGATCATTATATTTCAAGGGTATGAAATTTAAAAAAAAATTCTATTCCGCAGAGTTAAAATTAAAATTGCTCAATCTACAAATTGTAAAAATTACATTTCTTAAATATTTATGTTTTTGAAAAACAAAATTAATGAATTTTGAATTCCTAATATATAGATTTGACAGTCTTTCAATTTTTAAGATTTATATTTTAAAAGTATGTAATTTGGAACATTTCTTTTTTAACAGTTCAATTTTGAAATTTTAGGATTTAAAAATTGCGTAATTTTTAACTGAAAGTTTTCAAAATCAAAAATCTTCAATTTTGAATATTTACGATTCAAAGTTCTACAAATCTGGAAAAATTATAATTGAAAATTCTTCAATTTTTGAAATATAGAATTGCAAATTATAAAATTCTTAAGATCTGAACTTTAAAAGTATATAATTTATAACATTTTTTTAAATTGTGCAATTCTGAAGAGTTAGAATTGAAAAATATATAAATTTCAAAGATGCATAAATACAAATTCTTAAATTTTTATGATTTTGCCGAATAAAAGTCATGTTTTCAATTTTAAATCTTCCAAATTATAAAAATTTCACATGTAAATCCTGAAAATGAGAAAATTTGTCATTGTAAAACTTAAAACTTACATCGTTTTGATTATAAATTTTCAAAATAAAAAAATCATCAATTTGAAAGATTTACAATTCAAAGTTCTACAATTTTGAAGAGTTATAATTGAAAATTCCTAGATTTTAAATATATAGAATTGACTTTGAGAAAATAGTTTTTCAAAATTTATTTTCGAAGAAGTATAAATAAAAATTCCTAAATTTGGACGATTTTGAAAATCAAAATTCAACTTTTCAATTCTCAATCTTCTAATTTGAAGAAATTTCGAATGTAAATCATCAAAATTACAGAATTTTCAGTTGTAAAAATTAAAACTTGTATAATTTTTAATTTCAAATTTTTAGAATCAAAAACTCTTTAGTTTTATAGATATGCAATTCAAAATTCTACAATTTTGAAGGTTTACAATAAAAAATTCTTCAATTTTAACGATTTGCAGTTTAAAAATCTTCGATTTTGAAGATGTAGAAATAAAAATTCATAAATTGTGATGATTTCGATGATTTGAAATATCAAGAGTCAAGAATTTTTAAATTTCAGTCTTACAAATTGAAGAATATTTTAGGAATTACAATTCAAAATTCTTGAATTTTGAAAAAATTGAATTGCAAATTATTCGAGATTTATATTATAACGGTATGTAATTTTTAAAGTTTTTTTTTCTTTTTGAATTTTGAAGAATTATAGTTGAAAACATTTCAATTTTGAAGAGGTAAAAATAAAAATTCTTAAATTTGGATGATTTTGAACATTTCAAATGTTAATCTTTCAAATTGAAGAATTTTGGAATACAGATCATCAAAATTACGGAATTTTAAAATTAATTTCGATTTTTAAATTGTCAAAATTAAAAACTCTTCAATTTTAAGCACGTATAAATAAAAATTCTTTTTGTATGATTTTAAAGATCAAAAGTCAAGAGTTTTCAAATCCAACTTTGTTTCCAACAATTCCAATTCGAAGACATTTCAAACGTAAATTATTAAAATTAGAGCTTTCTTAATTGTAAATTTTGTAAATAAAAAACTTTCCAATTTTTCGAAAATTCTTGAATTTCGAAAATATAGAATAAAAATTATTTCATTATCAAGATTTATATTTTGGAGGAATATAATTTTAAAAGTTTATTTATTAGCTCAATTTTAAAGGTTTACAATTAAAAATTCTTCAATTTTGCAATTTGCAAAGTTGATTTCAAATATTGTAATCAATTTAGTTTTATAAATATTATATTTTAGATTTTGGTAACAAAATACACTCTCTATAGAGTTAGTTTAATTGAGAAATAAATTTCGAGCTTTCAATTAATTTTAATTAAATTAATAAATTTTAATAAATTTTAATGAATCTCTGTCAAAAGCCGCGACAATTATACAGCAGTAACTGCATTTGAAATGTTGAACCAATTTTTAAAAAATCGTATTTAAAAAATTGTGCCAGAATTTATATTTGAGCAGAATTCTAAGACTTAAGACTATAATTGCATGTAGATTGCTTAAATCCAGGTTAATAGAAATAAAGTCATTAATTATTTTTATTAACAAATCAATTTTTTTTTTAATATTGCAAAATGTTGATATCAGATTAAAATGTTGAATACCTACACTTTTTTATCTAGAATAAATATTTAAAAAAATGTATTTTTAGATTTTTTGTTATAAAAAATCAGAAATAGCTAAATCTAAAGAAAAACTTTTAGAAAGAAAAAAGTAATTCCGAGAGCCATAGAGATTTATATCTCAATATAGGAAAATTGAATCATTATTGGTTGAGAATTTATTTTAAAATTTCTTATAATTTATAAATTATAATTTTAAAATTATTAACAAATTTAATTTAAAATTTAAAATTCAACTATTTGCTTGAAAATTAACTTTTATCTTGACAATTCATATTTGCGGGTTAAAAATTGAACTTTTTCGTAGAAAAGTCGCCATTTTGGTTTTTGTAGAAAATCAAATTTTTTGTAGATGATTCTTTTTTTTATATTTAAAATTATTTTTTGTCAATGAAAATTTAAAAAAAATGTAAAAAACCTGATGACTGGGTTTACACTTACATTATTTTATTAAGCATTATTATTATTAAAATAGTATAACATTTACTTATTTTATTTTATTACATTTATTTTATTTACTTACATTTATTTTTTAATTAAAAAATCAAATATTTAGTTAAAAATTCAACTATTTGGTTAGAAATTAAATTATTTCGTTAAAAATTGGTATTTTTTGCTAGAAAATTAATGTTCTTGGTTTAAAGTTGAACTAGTTAGTTAAAAATTAATTTTGTCATTTGAAAATTCTTCTCTCACATAAAAAATTAAATATTTTGTTCAAAATTCGTTTTTTGGCGAAAATTAATTTTTAAAACTGAAAATTCAACTTTTCTATTTTGCTGCAAATTTATCTTCTTGGATTGAAAATTTGAATGTTCTATTTTTGGTTGAAAATTAATATTATTTAGTCGATAATTCAACTATTTGGTTAAAAATCTATACATTTATTTTAAAAAATTTTTTTAGAGAAAATCCACTATTTGTTTGAAAATTCAACTATTCGGTTGAAAATTAAAATTAAAAAAAATTAAACTTCATTTTTTAAAGTTAAAGTACTTGGTTAAAAATTAATTTTATCAGTTGTTGGAAATTATTTTTTTGTTTATAAAATTAATTTTTCGAACTTAAAATGTAACTTTTTCATTTTCGGTGAAAAATTAATCGTTTTTAATTTAAAATTCAACTAATTGTGTCAAAGTTAAGTTTCGTTATTGAAAATTAATTTTTTTGTTGAAGATTCATAATTTTATTTGAAAATGTATTTCCTTGGTTAAAAATTTATTCATCTTGATGAAAATTCTTTTTTATTTTGTTTGAAATTTAATTTCTTTAACTGAAAATTCAACTATTCTATTTTTATCCCAAAATTGATAATTTTTAGTTGAAAGTTCAGCTATTATATTTTTCTTTGAGAATTCATAAATTTTGTTTGAAAATTCCACTACTTGGTTGAAAGTTGAACTACTTGAATAAAAATTGGGTTTATTGATTAAAAATTGAACTTTTTTGTTATAAATTCATTTTTTCTTCGATGAAAATTCATTTTTTTTTAAATTAAAATTAAACTATTTCATTTTTGGTTGAAAATTATCGTTATCAGTTGAAAATTCATGTATTTTTTTTGAAAATTTGTTTGTTTTTTTTTTTGTAGAAAATTAATCTTCACGGTGTTAAATTAAACGACTTGGCTGAAATTCGAACTACTTTGTTAAAAATTAATTTTATCAGTTGAAGATTCATCTCTTTGGTAAAAAATTAGGTACTTTTTTTAAAATTCGTTTTTTTTTACCTGAAATTAATTTTTTCGACTGATAATTCAAGTATTTCATTTTTTGTTAAAAATTGATCGTTATTATTCGAAAATTCAACTAAATGGATAAGAATGAACTTTTTTGTAAAAAATTCAACTATTCTGTAGACAATTTTTCTTTTTGGCTTGAAAATTCTACTGTTTTGTGGGAAATATTTAGTTGACAATTAATTTTTTTGATTCCACAGTTTTTCATTTAAAATAAAAATCTTGTTGGGTTTAAATATGAACTTATTACATTCTTGTTTGAGAATTCATATTTTTCTATTGAAAACTCTTTTTGAAGTATCATAATTTTGTATGCAAATTCATCTCTTTTGAAAATTATATTATCTTGTCAGACATTATTATTTTTTATGCTTCGAAATTAATTTTTTTACTGAAAATTAATCTTCTTGGTTGAAAAGTTATCCTTTGGGTCGAAAATGTAATTATTTGATTGAAAATTCAACTGTTTTGAGGACCGGCAATCGGAAGACCTGTGGTTCGATTCCCAGCGGAGCGAAGGAGATCTTTTTTCAGAAAATAAAATTTTAAATTCACAAATAATCATTTATAATTTATAAAAAGAAACCTTTCAAGCATTTTCACATTAGTCATAAATTTGCAATTCTCTAATAATTATAGTCGTCTCTTCTATTTCGGTGCTGACATTAACAAATTAATGGACCTTGAAAAATTACTTGGCTCTGATGCTTTTGATCGAAAATGAAGATTTACGTGCCTAGAATTTTAATTAGAACACTACACAAGAATTAGTTTATTAAATTCAAAATTTCTTTCAATGGCTTATTGTTAGTGACACTGATATATAACTGCGAAAATTTAATCTTTTAGAGTTTATGTATCTGTAAATGAAACAATACAAGAGGTGTTTATTCAGTACTTGGCAGCGATCCAGTTGGAAAAAGTTTACTTGCATAAATGTATGCTTTCAGGTCAAAGTTTTATAAATCAATATCACATTTGTCGAAGAAAAATGAACACTAAAGATTTCGATTCATAAGACTTGGAACTTTTAATTTTATAGTACAAGATTTCTTTTTATGGTTTTGAATATTAATTTATTTTTAATTTTGAATATTAATCAATGGCACTATTTGAAACTTTTTTTGAGCGATGATAATATTTTTGATAATTTTTTTCTGAAAAAAAGATCTTCTCTTTTCGCAACGCTGGGAATCGAACCACAGAACTACTGATTTCCGGTCAGTTAAGCTACTAGAGAGATCGAGAGAAGAATCTTTTTTCAGAAATACACGCATTACTAGGTGGTACAAATCACATTTTTCGAGGAATCTGTATTCTCATTAGAGACTAACAGGAAATATTTAACGTCTTTTCAGACTAGATGGACCTATGAAAGAAAAATTATTTTAAATAATTTTTTTCTGTAAAAAGATCTTCTCTTCTCGCTCCGCTGGGAATCGAACCACATAACTACTGATTTCAAGTTCGATTCTTACCCATTAAGCTACTAGAGAGATCGAGAGAAGAATCTTTTTTCAGAAATACACGCATTACTAGATGGTACAAATCAATTTTTCAAGGAATGTGTATTATCATTAGAGAATAACAGAAAATATTTAGCGTCTTTTCAGAGTAGATGGAGCTATGAAAGAAAAATTATTTTAAATTATTTTTCGCTGAAAAAAAAAGATCTTCTCTTTTCGCTCCGCTGGGAATCGAACCACAGAAATACTGATTTCCGGTCAGTTAAGCTACTAGAGAGATCGAGAGAAGAAACTTTTTTCAGAAATACACGCATTACTAGATGGTACAAATCAATTTTTCAAGGAATGTGTATTATCATTAGAGAATAACAGAAAATATTTAACGTCTTTTCAGAGTAGATGGAGCTATGAAAGAAAAATTATTTCAAATAATTTTTCTCTGAAAAAAGATCTTGTTTTAACGCTCCGCTGGGAATCAAACCACAGAATTACTGATTTCCGGTCAGGTGCTTTCCCATTAAGCTACTAGAGAGATCGAGAGAAGAAACTTTTTTCAGAAATACGCGCATTACTAGATGGTACAAATCAATTTTTCAAGGAATGTGTATTATCATTAAAGAATAACAGAAAATATTTAACGTCTTTTCAGACTGGATGGATCTATGAAAAAAAAATTATTTTAAATCATTTTTTTTCTGAAAAAAGATCTTGTCTTAACGCTCCGCTGGGAATCACACCACAGAATTACTGATTTCCGGGCAGGTTCTTTCCCATTAAGGTACTAGAGAGATCGAGAGAAGAAACTTTTTTTCAGAAATACACGCATTACTAGATGGTACAAATCAATTTTTCAAGGAATGTGTATTATCATTAGAGAATAACAGAAAATATTAAACGTCTTTTCAGACTAGATGGAGCTATGAAAGAAAAATTATTTCAAATAATTTTTTTCTGAAAAAAGGTCTTGTTTTAACGCTCCGCTGGGAATCAAACCACAAAATTAATGATTTCCGGTCAGGTGCTTTCCCATTAAGGTACTAGAGAGATCGAGAGAAGAAACTTTTTTTAGAAATACACGCATTATTTTGCTAGATGGTACAAATTAAAAAATTTCTAGGAATCTAGTAGCATAATGGTAAAGCATCTGACCGGAAATCAGTAGTTCTGTGGTTCGATTCCCAGCGGAGTGAAAAGAGAAGATATTTTTTCAGCAAAAAATGATTTAAAATAACTTTTCTTTCATAGCTCCATCTAGTCTGAAAAAACGTTGAATATTTTCTGTTATTCTCTAATGATAATACAGATTCCTTGAAAAATTTGTTTTTTACCATCTAGTAATGCGTGTGTTTCTGAAAAAAAGTTTCTTCTCTTGATCTCTAATAGCTTAACTGACCGGAAATCAGTAGTTTTGTGGTTCGATTGCCAGCGGAGCCGAAAGAGAAGATCTTTTTTCAGCAAAAAATTATTTGAAATAATTTTTCTTTTATAGCTCCATCTAGTCTGAAAAGATGTAGAATATTTTGTTATTCTCTTATGATAATACAGATTCCTTGAAAATTTTGATTTGCGCCGTCTAGTAATGCCTGTTATTCTGAAAAAAAGTTTCTTCACTCGATCTCTCTAGTAGCTTAACGGACCAGAAATTAGTAGTTCTGTGGTCCGATTCCCAGCGGAGCGAAAAGAGAAGATCTTTTTTCAGAAAAAAATAATTTAAAAATAATTTTTCTTTCATAGCTCCATCTAGTCTGAAAAGACGTTGAATATTTTGGTTATTCTCTAATGACAATACACATTCCTTGAAGAATTTGATTTGTACCATCTAGTAATGCGTGTATTTCTGAAAAAACATTCTTCTCTCGATATCTCTTGTAGCTTAATGGGTAAGAATCGGACTTGAAATCAGTAGTTATGTGGTTCGATTCCCAGCTGAGCGAGAAGAGAAGATCTTTTTTCAGAAAAAAATTATTTAAAAATAATTTTTCTTTCATAGCTCCATCTAGTCTGAAAAGACGTTAAATATTTTCTGTTATTATCTAATAATGAAACAGATTCCTTGAAAAATTTGATTTGTACCATCTAGTAATGCGTGTATTTCTGAAAAGAAAGTTTCTTCTCTCGATCTCTCTAGTAGCTTAACTGACCGGAAATCAGTAGTTCTGTGGTTCGATTCCCAGCGGAGCGAAAAGAGAAGATCTTTTTTCAGAAAAAAATAATTTAAAAATAATTTTTCTTTCATAGCTCCATCTAGTCTGAAAAGACGTTAAATATTTTCTGTTATTATCTAATGATGAAACAGATTCCTTGAAAAATTTGATTTGTAGCATCTAGTAATGCTTGTATTTCTGAAAAGAAAGTTTCTTCTCTCGATCTCTCTAGTAGCTTAACTGACCGGAAATCAGTATTTCTGTGGTTCGATTCCCAGCAGAGCGAAAAAAGATCTTTTTTTCAGCAAAAATTATTTAAAATAATTTTTCTTTCATAGCTCCATCTAGTCTGAAAAGACGTTAAATATTTTCTGATGATAATATTTGTCTAATATTTCGAAAAAAAATGACGCTAACGACACTATTTTCTCACAATTATCCGCTAATGATACTATTCTTTTATTTTTTCTTGAAACTATTTTTGAAATTCTTTGTAAATTGTTTAAAATAATGAGTTTTTTATGAATTAAGAAGGTTGTTTAACTTTTAACCAATTAGTTAAATTTTTAAATAAAAAATATGATTTCCCAACAAAAAATGTGATAGTTGATATTTTAACCAAGAAATTTTTTTTAAAATCAATAACAGTTGAAGTGAACCAAAACAGATCAATTTGCAACCATATGGGTGCATTTTAACCAATAAATATAAATTTTTGAAAGGACTACTTTCAAAAAGAAAGGTTTTTCAGTCAATAAAGAATAAAAAGTCATCAAAAATTTGGAATTTTCAAGCTAAAAAGACAAATTTTCATCAAACAGTTGGATTTTCAACCCGAAAATATGAATTTGCAACATCAAAGTTAATTTTCAACCAATTTTTTATTAAGAAGATTATTTGCCACTGAAAAAGACGAATTTTCAACAACTTACAGAAATTTTTAACTAAAGAGTTCGAACAATAGATATGATGTTAGACCAAATTTTAATTGATTAATTTTTGGATAATATTTTTTGCATTTTAAATTTTTTAACTAAATAGTTGAATTTTCAAACCAAAAAGACGAATTTTACATGAAACAGTTGAGTTTTTAATCCGAGAATATGAATTTTTAAACAAAAAATTTTGTTTACAACCAAACAGTTGAATTCTCAACAAAACAGTTTACTTTTCAGGTGAAAAATAAATTAAAAAAAAAAATTAATTTAAATAAAATTAACTTTAAAGAAAGTTTAGTTTATATTTTTTTGTCTTGGACATTTTTAAATAAATAGTTAAATGTTTAAACCAAAAATGAGCAATTTTTAACCAAAAAAGAACTAGTTAACTTTTAATTTAGGAGAATTAATTTTCGATTAAAAAACAAATTTTCTACAAAACTGTATAATTTTATAAGAAATAGTTCAATTTTATATAAAATTTTTGAATTTTCAAGCCAGAAAGGCAAATTTTGTATGAAAAACTTAAATTTTCAAAACGAGAATATGAATTTCCATCAAGAAAGGTAATTTACAACCAACTAGTCGAATTTTCAACGAAATAGTTACATTTTCAGTTGAAAAAATTAATTTTAAATTAAAAAAAAAACAACGAATTTTCAACTCAAATTATAAATCTTCAATCAAGAATTATTTTCTACCAAAAAAGATGAATTCTGAAAAAAATACATCAATTTTAACCAAATAATTGAATTTTCAACCAATAAGATTGATTTTCTACCAAAAAGGCAAATTTTTTTTAAAAAGTTGAATTTTCAACAAAAAAGTTAATTTGCAACTAATCAGTTGAATTATGTATAAAATAGTTAAATTTTCAGTTAAAAACAATGTTACATGGAAAAAACTAATTTTCAACTAAAATTATGAATACTCAACCAAAAAAAAATAAACTTTTCAAAAGTAGTTTAACATTCAACCAAGGAGTTCAATTTTTTATAAAAAAATAAGGATTTGCAAAAAATTATATTAATTTTTAACTAAATAGTTTGTAGAATGTATATAATGTTAGTCCAAAGTTTATTTAAATAATTCTAAGTTTATATTTTTTGCGTTTTCCAAATTTTAAACTAAATGTTTTAATTTTTAAACCAAAAATGAGAAATTTTTAACCAAAAAAGTAGTAGTTCAATTTTCATTGAGGAGAATTAATTTTCAATTGAAAAAACGACTTTTCTACCAAATAGTTCAATTTTGTATCAAATAGTTACATTTTATATCAAATTGTTGAATTTTCAAGACAAAAAGACGGATTTTTTATAAAACAGTTGGATTTTTAACTCGAGAAGGTGAATTTACAACAAAAAAGTTAATTTACAACCAATTAGTTGAATTGGCAATAAAACAGTTTAAATTTCAGGGAAAACAAATAAATTTAAATAAACAAGATAAAAAATTTCAACAAAAATTATGAATCTTTTACCAAAAAAATGAGCTTTTAAGAAAGAAGATTAATTTTCTACCAAAAAATAAGAATTTTTGAAAAATTACATAAATTGTCAAATAAATAGTTTTAAAAATGGATATGATGTTAGTCCAAAATTTATTTGATTAATTTTTCAGTTTATATTTTTTCTTATGAATTTTTTAAAAGTAAATAGTTGAATTTTTAAACTAAAAATGAGCAATTTTCAAGTAAAAAAATGTAGTTAAATTCTCATTAAGGAGAATTAATTTTCAATTTTCAATTGTTGAATTTGATACAAAAATGTTGAATTTTTAATCCAAGATTATGAATTTAAAAAAATTGATTTAAAACCAGTCAGTTCGATTTTCAACAAAATAATTAAATTTTTAGTTGAAAAAATAAACTTTTAGTTTAAAAAACTTGTGATACATAAAAAAAGGAATTTTCAACCTAAATTATAAATCTTCATTTAAAAAAAGAAACTTTTGAGAAAGTTCAACTTTCTACCAAGGAGTTTAAATTTCTACCTAAAATCATTAATTTTTAACAAAAAATGTCATAGTTGATATTTTAATAAAAAAAGTTTTTAATACAAAATTAAAAACATTTATATTTAGCCAACACAGATAAATTGTTTACAAACTCCGTAAAGTTCTAACTGAAAAATAATAATTTTCACCCAAATAGTTGCATTTTGTAACAAGAAAATTTATTTTCGACTAAAAAGGACGAATTTTCAATCAAATTTTGAATTTTCAAGCCGAAAATACGAATTTTGTAAAAAATGGTTCAATTTTCAACCCGAAAATATAAATTTTCAATAAAAAAGGTAATTTACAACCACTCAGTTCAATTCATTCATTTTTAACCCGAGAATATTAATTTTCAATGAAAAAGTTAATTTACAACCAATCAATTAAATTTTCAATAAAATAGTTAAATTTTTAGTTAAAAACTGAATTTATTTATTTTGAATACTTAAAAAAATGTATGACTATATTTTGACGTTATTTGTTTTAATTTATAACACTATTTACACTAATCTTTATCGCTAAAGTGACTCCAAAGCCTGCAATGAGTATAACTTTTTAATTAAAAAAAAAATTTATTTAAAAAAAAATTGTATTCAATCCATTATAAGGAACTTCATATGATATCAATATAGATAAACAAAAAGCGAAACTTAATTAAGTTAAACACCTCAGAATTACGTGATATATATTTATAGGCGAATACGTCACACGTGACTAAGCCTTATCAAGACGTACATAAGATAATGATAAAAGACAGAAGAAATCTCTGCAATACAAATAATTTTCGTAGAACTTATCTTTACTGAAGGTATAAAAATTTCATTAGAGAGCTCTTTAATTATTATTATCAAACTTGCAGTCTCATTTATGAAAACAGTCGTTGTGAAAATTTGTTTTTCAATAACAGAAATTTTCTCTTAATGAAGTAATTCCTTATTTTTAATTTTTCAATGTTGACATTTATTATCAGCAGCTATGTTAATATTTTCGATGCCGCTAGAACAAACCTATGTAACAAAATTTCACAATAGCATTTTACGTCTTAAAATTAAAAAAAAAGGTAATGAGTAATGATTTTGTCAATGGAATGACGATTTTTGATGTACATAGTCTAAACCAGAATGGTTTTAAGTTTTAGCTGTGAAAAAAATTCCTGTGTAGTTCCGCTGGGATTCGAACCCAGGTCTTACATATTGCCTGGGTTCGAATCCCGGCGGAGTTAGGCAGAATTTTTTTTTCACAGCTAAAAATTAAAACCGTTGTGGTTTAGACTATGTAAATCAAAAACCATTATTCGATTGACAAAAAAATAAATAAACGAATTTTATTTTAGGTTTTTCGGCCAATTCCAGAATTCTCATCTAATAACAAAATCAATTTTTTGTTTGAAAATACAACTGTTTTGTTGGAAATTCGTCTTTTTGTCTTGAAAATTCAACAATTCAATTGAATTTTTTTTGTTTTTCGACTAATAATTTTTTTTCCTTTAAAGTTCATTATTTTCCCATTATTTTTGGTTGAAAAGTCTACTTTTAAATTTATGGTTAAGAATTCATCTTTGACGGATAAAAATTATATTATTTGATTTAAAATTTCATTATTTTGTTGAAAATTCAACATTGTTGTGAAATTTTTTTTTTTTTTTTTGTTAAAAGGTTAATTTTTTTGTTGAAAATTCGTGTTTTGTCTTGAAAATTAAACAATTTGATTTAATTTTTTTTTAAATAACAAACTTTTTTGGTTGAAAGTTAATTCTTTTATTTTAAACAGTCTATTATATTTTTGGCTTTGAATTCACTTCGTTTGGTTAAAATTTTACTATTTAATTCAAAATTCAATTATTTTGTTGAAAATGCAAATATTTTGTTAAAATATAACCTTTTTTAATAAAAAATTCAAGTACCTTGTTGAAAGTTGAAATACTTTGTTAAAAAGGCATTTTTTGTCTGAAGATTCATCTCTTCGATTCAAAGTTAAACTATTTTGTTAAAAATTATTAACTTTTTGGTTGAAAATTGATATTTTCAACTAAAATTGTAACTATTCCAATTTTTGTTGAAAATTCATATTTTTTTAGTTGGAAATTTATGTAATTCGTCTTTTTTGGTAGAAAATTATTATTCGCAGTTTAAAATTAATTCTTTTTGGATAAAAATTTAACATTTGGGTAGAAAGCTAAAATATTTGTTTGAAAGTTAAATTTTTTGTTGAAAATTCCTGTTTTTGGTTGAAAATCCAACTATTTTGATAGAAAATTCAACTAATTGGTTAAAAATTGAACTATTTATTTACAAATTTAACTATTTGGTAGAAAAGTTACTTTTTTGTAGAAAAATCATATTTTTTTGTTGAAATTTCAACTGTTTTGTAGAAAATAAATCTTTTTGTATTCAAAATTAAATCAGATGAATTTTCAAATCAAAAAGACGAATTTTCAACAAGAGTTGAATTTTCAGTTAATGAAGATAAAAAATTACATTCAAAATGTTCTATTTTCAAGAAGAAAAGACGAAATTTCTACAAAATAGTTGAATTTTCAATCAAATAATTTAATTTTCAACCAATAAGAGAAATTTTGAATCAAATAGTTAAATTTTAAACTAAAAAAGATATATTTTTATCAAAAAATAGAAAAGTTAAATTTACATTAAAAAAATTAATTTTCAACCAAAAATTAAAAGTATTTTTAACAAAATTGTTAAATTTTCAAATAAAGAAATTAATTGTCAACCAACAAAATTATTTTTCAACAAAGTAGTTCAATTTTTAACAAATTAGTTAAATTTTCCACCAGAAAATATGACTTTTTAACAAAATAATTGCATTTTCAACAAAATAATTACATTTTTAACGAAATAGTAGAATTTTTTACCAAAGAGATGAATTTTCAACTAGATAAAATAACGAATCTTAAAAAAAATGAATTTTCAAGAAGAGAGTTCAAAATTTAACTAATTATTTTTTCGTCAAAAAAATTAATTTTCTATAAAAAAAATGAATTTCCAATCAAAAAATTGAATTTTCAACTAAAAAAGATCAATTTTCAACCAAAGAGATGAATTTTTAACTAAAATGATGAATCACTAACCAAAATAATGAATTTTTATTAAGGTAGTTCAACCTTTAACCTACCCTAGTTGAAGTTAAACAAAAAATTAATTTTTCTCAAAAAATTCAAAGTTTATACCAAAAAAGACAATATTTTAACGTAAAAAACAAGAATCTTCTAAAAAAATTAATTTTCAACCTAAAAAGAAATAGTCAAATTTTCAATTAACAAAATCAATTTTCAACCATAAAAAAGACGAATAAAATTTGTTTTATAAATTAAATTTTGAACCGAAGAGATACATTTGCAAGTAAAATCATGAATCTTCAACCAAACAAATGCATTTTTATCAGAGTAGTTCAATTGAGTAGTTAAATTATCAACCAAAGAAATAAATTTTTAACTAAAAATGATAAATTATTAACAAAAAAAATTTTTTTTAACAAAGTAGTTCAACTTTTAACCAAGTAGTTGAGGTTTGAACCAAAATAGATAATCTATCAATGAAATAGTTGAATCCTCAACCAAAAAATTTTTTTGAATAAAATAGTTAAATTTTAAACAAAACATATAAATTTTGAACTAAAATAATAAATCATTACCGAAAAAAGTTAATTTTTAACAAATTACTTCAACATTGAACCAATTAGTTTAATTGTTAATAAAAAAATATTAATTCTAACGTGGACTGACTAAATCAGGATTTTGAATCGTCTAAAGAAAGTAATTTCGAATAATTTATTCAGTAACTTTTACTAATTAAATCAGTCATTTTCATTAATATTATCCGTAAATTTCAATGTTATCACCAGACAGTTTTGGTTTTTTAAAATAATTTATTAAAATGCAGGGAATTTAATGAATATTTTCAATTTAAAAAAAATTACTTTTTTATTATAGCAGCGATATCAGTCACTTGCATTGACTGAAATACAGTCACTTAGATTGACTGATTCAGTCAGTAGAAATGACTAAATTTTTAGTTAAAGCATGCTTGATTGATTTAATCAGTCAAAATTCAAATGATTTAAATTGAGAGTGTATATAAAATTCCATTTATATTTCGTAGATAAAAATAGGATAGGCTCAGTGTCACATGACGTTTTGAGGGAGAGGGGGTTCACTGAAATGTCTAAATTTGTCACAAGGGGGAAAGGTGAGCCGAAAATTACTGAAAATACACTCTAAACATAAATCAGTCAAAATTTGTCTGATTAAATTAATCGTGCAAGCTTTGACTGAAATATCAGTAATTTCTACTGGCAAAACAGTAGTTTTAACATATAAATCAGTCAATATTGCTGACTGAAAATTATTTAAATTAACTATAATTGAATGGTGGAAAGTTAATGATAAGATCAATTAAAATTGATGCTTTATTTAATTTGAAAACGTTACTGGTTATATCATTGAAAATAATTAGATACATTCGTCTTTATGTGCAAAATTATTATTATATTGGTGCAAAATTATTCATCTTTTCGGTTGAATTCAACTGTTTTTTATTTAAAATTAGAATCTTTTTTTCGTAAAATATATACTACTACATTTTTCGTTGATAATTTATATTTTTTGGTTGAAAAATCTACTATTAGTTGAAATTTGAATCACTTTGTTAAAAATTAATTTTTTTCGTAAAAAAATCATCATTTTAGGTTTAACTGAGTTTTTTTGTTTGAAAATAATTTTTTTTTAACTGGAAATTTTACTTTTCCATTTTTTGTTGACAAATGACACTTTTTAGTTTAAAAAAATGTAATTTGTTCAAAATTCATCTTTTTGCTTAAAATGTTATTATTTCGTTGAAAATTTGATTACTTTTTTGAAAATTTTAATTTTTGATTAAAAATTAATTTTAGTAATTGAAATTTGTACTATCACTGTTTTCGTTGAAATTTGATATTTTTCAGTTAAGAAATCAACTATTTAATTGAAGATTCAGCAACTTTGTTGAAAATTCGTTTTTTTATTGTTAAAAATAAATTTTTTTAACTGAAAGTTTAAATATTCCATTTTTGCTTCAAAAAAGATTTTTTTTAGTTGAAAATTCAATTATTTGTTTGAAATATCATGTATTTTCTTGAAAATTGGTCTTTCTTGGTAAAAAATAAATCTTCTTAACGCAAAATTTATTTATTTTATTGCAAATTTTGCTAATTGGTTGAACTACTTCGTTAAAAATTTCTTTTTTGCTGAAAATTCAATACTATATTTTATATATATATACTATATATATATATATATATATATATATATATATAT
>CAKNYM010048285.1:26526-40645 GCA_932195095.1 Andricus curvator
CATCCCAAGAACGTCCTTGGGACGTTCCTAGGACGTCCTATGTCAGCCTAATCACTGTCTCTATGACGTCAAATGTCCTGAAGACGTCTTAAAAACATAGGACGTTCTTAGGACATCTTTCGTACAGACATTAGACGTCTTAAGAGCATCGCTAGGATGTCCAAAAAAAAATGTTCCAAAAGAAGTCTTAGGGATGTCCTGAAGACGTCTCTAGGACATCCTTAATTTTTTTCCCACTGGGATTTCAATTTTACAGAATTTTTTTCGCTCTCCTGAAAAATTCCCATTTTGTTGGTTATCCAGTTCTGTACTGCAACTTTTCATTCACAGGATGCTGAGATAAAGAGTATCAGAGAAGTTATCAAATGGACGCAAAACGAGGAAGTTTATGTACAAAAAAAATTAAAAATTCGTCAGAAAATATTTTAGACCCGGTGATTTATTTTATCTTGTATTATACTTATTTTATAGCAAAACATAGAAAAATAAATTGAAGTTGCTGACCTCGAATTAAAAACTCTAAGCACGAAGTACTTTAATCTTTACCAGAAACATAGAATTATTACAGCATTTTTACTATAATATCATGCAGTTAGTGACACGTGTTTTGTTTTTTTCAGAGCGAGGGCAAATCATAATTTTGATTTATATTGTTTGCTGTTAAACTCTGTCATCTATTTGTTTAGTTTTTTGTCAAACACGAATTTCAATTCCTCATTTGAAATCCAGATTGAGATAACGCAAAAATGATGCAAGAGCGGGAGCTTTGTAATATATGTGGAGTGAGCGAACAAAAGATAAATAATTTTTTTTTTTTAATTTGTTTTTCAAAAATGCATTGTTTTAGCATTTCTAGGACCCGGAGAATATGATGATTGACAGGGTTGGTTAAGTTACTTTTTTTTTGAGTAATTAGTTACAGTTACTAGATAAAGTAACTTCAAGTTACCTAGAAAGTTACATTTTTCACTTTTTTAAATTTATAGATTAAAAATAAAAATAACTACGATGACGATTCATAAAAACTTAATTTAAAAAAATGGGTATTAGTTAAATTAGGATTTTTAAGTCACATTTTTTAACCAAACATTTGTATTTTTACCCAAAAAATATGAATTTTCAATAAAGATAAAGTTAATTTCCTACCAAATAGTTAAATTTTTTAAGTAAATAGTTTAATTTTTAACTAAAGAGTAGAATATTATACCAAAATTCTTGTATTTCCAACCAACAAAAGAAATTTTCAACAAAAAATTTACCAAAAAAGACGAATTTTCCACGGGATATATGATACATGCTATATTTTCAGTTGAAAAAATTAATTCTCAAAAAAAAAAAAAAAAAACAATTTTCAACAAAATAGTTCGATTATCAACCAAGGAGATGAATTTTTAACTAACATGTGAAATCTCAAGAAAATAAATTCAATTTTCAACCAGAGAGTTCAACATTCAATCAAATAGTAGAATTTTCAACTAAAAAACCTAAATTTTCATCAAAAAATGGAAGTTAAATTTTCACTTAAAAAAATTAATTTTCAACCAAAAATGGAACGAATTTTGAACAAAATAGTTGAATTCTTAACCAAACATGAATTATTTAAATTTTTAGTTTCAAAAATTAATTCTGAAAGAAAGCGAAAAAATTTGTACAAAATGGTTCGATTTTCAACTAAAAAAGACAAAATTTCCATCAAAAATGGATTAGTTAAATTTTCAATGAAAAAAATTAATTTTCAACAAAACAGTTGAATTTTCCACTAAAAAATATTATTTTTCCATAAAAAAGTTAATTTTCTACCAAATAGTGAAATTTATAAATAGTTTAATTTTTAAAGAAATAGTTGAATGTATTGTAAAAATAGTTAAGTTTTGAAAGAAAAATATTAATTTACAACCAAAAATTCAACTTTTAACAAAATAGTTGAATTTACGACTAGAAAAGATCAATTTTCAGTCAAAAATATCAATTTTTTATCAAATATTGAATAGTCTTATTTTCAGTTTAAAAAATTAACTTTAGGCTACGGGAAAAAATGTTACAAAATAGATCAATTTTTAACCAAGGAGATGAGTTCATAACTCAAATGACGAATCTTAAAAAAGGAATTTTCAAAAAAGGGTTCAACCAAATAGTTGTATTTTTAACAAAATAATTAATTTTTCAATTGAATCGTAAAAAGTAGAGTTTTTAAGAAAAGAAGAATGAACTCTCAACCAAAAAATTTTTTTAGTAAAAAAAATAAATCGAATTGTTGTATTTTTAAGACAAAAAGACGAATTTTCAACAAAACAGTTGAATTTTCTACCAAAAAATATGATTTTTCCATAAAAAAGTTAATTTTCTACAAAATAGTTCAATTTTTAAATAAATAGTTTAATTTTCTGAGAAATAGTTGAATTTTTCCCTAAAAAAGTTCAATTTTCAACCAAAAATATGAATTTTCAAATAAATTATTAAAGTATTTTCAAAAAGGATTAATTTTCAACCAAGGAGATTAATTTTCTATAAAAATAAACAAATTTTCCAAAAGATACACGAATTTTCAACCAAACAGTTGAATTTTCTACAAAAAAGTTAATTTTCAACCAAATAGTTGAATTTTCGACAAAAAAAAATTTGAAGCAAAATAGTTGAATTTTCAACCAAAGTAAATTACATTTTTTCACAAGAAAAGGTCAATTTTGTAACGAAAAAATCGAATTTTGAAACAAGAAAGAAAAATTTTTTCACTGAATTGTTGCATTTCCATGCCTAGAAGACGAATTTTCTACAAAACAGTTGAATTTTCAAATAGAAAATATGAATTTTCAAACAAAAATTACTTTTCAACCAGATAAAATAGTTGAATTTTTAACAAAATGCATGAATTTTCAACGAAAAATATAATAGTTGATATTATTTCATTCAAAAAAGATTTTAATTTGAAATAAAACACAGTTAAATTCAACCAAAAAAGCCGAATTTTCAACAAAATAGCTGAATCGTCAAACAAATCAGATTATTAATTTATCAAAACATTTTAATTTTCAACAAAAATGAATTAGATTTTTTTACCAAAAGAGAAGAAAATTTAATTTCGATTCATTTGTTTTGTTAAAAATTCAACTACTTTCTTAGAAAATTCCACATTTTGGTTGAAAAGTAACTTTTTAAATTAATTTTCTTAACTCAACTGTGTTTAATTTTAAATAAAAATCTTTTATGGTTGAAGTAATATCAACTATTATATTTTTCTTTGACAATTCATTTATTTTAGTTGAAAATTCATATATTTTGTTAAAAATTTCACTGTTTTGGTAGAAAGTTAAACAATTTTATAGGAAAGTAACTGTTTTGTGGAAAATTGTTTTTTTTTGCTTAAAAATTGAACAATTCAGTGGAATTTTTTTTGATTTCTCGATTCAAAATTTTGATTTTTTTGTTTCAAAATTTATCTACTTTGGTAAAACAAATCACACTTGTTTGTTGTTGAAGATTCAAATATTTTGATAGAAAATTAATTTGATTTGGTTGAGGATTTTTTGGTCGAATTCAACTGTGTTTGATTTGAAACTAAAATCTTTTTTTTGTTGACATAATATCAAAAATTATATTTTTTCGTTAAGTTCAACTAGTTCGTTGAATAATAACCAATATTTTTGTTGAAAATTCAATTCTTGTGCTGAAAAGTGTTTTTAGTTTAAAAATTCATCTTTTTTTGGTAAAAAGAGAATCTGTAAAGGGTTCAGATATTTTGTTGAAAATTTGTATTTCCTGGTTGAAAATGTAAATATTCGGTTGAAAGTTGAACTACTTTGTTGATAATTTAGTTTTTTGGTTGAAGATTTACAATTTTAGTTGAAAATTCATTTCTTTGGTTGAAAATTTAATTATTTTGTTTCAAATTCGTTCTTTTGGGTAAATTTAACACTTTTGTTGACAGTTCGTCTTTTTGGTTTGAAAATGGTAGAAAATCCAAACATTTGGTTGAAAATTCACAAACTTGGATAAAAATTTAACTATTTAAACTTTAAATTTTAAATTAAAAGTAACTTTTTTGTTAAAAATAGATCCTTTTGGCTTAAAAATTCAACCCTCTTGTTCAAAATTGTTCTAAACGCCTTGAAAACTCATTTTTTCTGTTAAAATACGACTGTTTGGTTAAAAAAAGTAACTAAAAATCTTTCTTGGTTCGAAAATCAACTCTTCTGTTAAAAAATCATCTTTTTGGTTGAAAATTCAACATGCTTGTTAAAAAGTCATCTATTTTGTTTTTCAATAAATTTAATATGAAAAATCATTTTGAGTGGTTGATGAAAAAAAGTCAAAGAAATTTTATTCAAAATACCCAGTGGACAAAAAAATTAAGGATGTCCTAGAGACGTCTTTAGGACATCCCTAAAACGTTTTTTGGAACATGTCTTTTGGACATCGTAGGGATGCTCTTAAGACGTCTAATGTCAGTAAAAAAGATGTCCCGATAACGTCCTATGTCTTTAAGACGTCTTTAGGACATCTTCAGGACATTGGACGTCTCAGAGACATTCATTGGACTGACATTGGACGTCCTAGGAACGTCCCAAGGACGTTCTTGGGATCTTCATGATTTTGTGCCCACTGGGATACTTCAACTAATGCCTGCCCAGTGTGCTAAAAAATTAAGGATGTCCTAGAGATGTCTTTGGGACATCCTTGAAACGTTTTTTGGAACATGCCTTTTGAACATCCTAGGGATTCTCTTAAGACGTCCTATGTCAGTACGAATGATGTCCTGAGAACTTCCTATGTCTTTAAGACGTCTTTAGGACATCTTTAGGACATTGGACGTCTTCGACCCAGTGGGCACAAACGTTAAAGAACGTTATTAGAATGGCTCAAAAACGTCCTAAGTCAGTCCGAATAACGTTCCTCAAACATACAATGTTCCAGAAACATAGAACGTTCCAATTACATTCTTAAATTCCGTGCCCACTGGGGAGACGTTGATTGGGCTGACATAGGACGTCCTAGGAACGTCCCAAAAACGTTCTTGGAATATTCATGGTTTTGTGTCCACCGGGTATTTTTTTCAATTAAGTTTTTATGTATGATCGTCGTAGTTATTTTGATTCTTGAATAATAAAATTAAGGAAGTGGAAAAAGTAACTTTTTAGGTAATTTAAAGTTATTTCATCTAGTGACTATAACTACTTACCCAGTGGGCACAAAACGATAAAGATCCCAAGAACGTCCTTGGGACGTTCCTAGGACGTCCTATGTCAGCCCAACCAAAGTCTCTGAGACGTCCAATGTCCTAAAGATGTCCTAAAGACGTCTTAAGGACATAGGACGTTCTCAGGACATCTTCCGTACTGAGATTAGACATCTTAAGAGCATCCCTAGGATGTCCAAAAGACATGTTCCAAAATACGTATTAAGGATGTCCCAAAGACGTCTCTAGGACATCCTTAATTTTTTTTTTTTTTTTTTTTTTTTAAGTAACTTACCCGACACTGTTAGGAATCATCTCAAATGGACTAATCATCTTTTGTTCGCTTACTCATTCAAGCGTTTGGAGACTCTTCATGGACGTGTTGAATAAAAATCGTGGGACTAAATTAAGTGGATTTTTCCCTCGAAGAGCTTGAAATCCTCCGTAAAATCTCATTACTTGAAATAATCGTAAAAGAGAACTTTTCTTTAGAAATTAACGCATTTTCAGCTAATAGGCTATATCAGGTTTCAGTTTCGAAGGGATTATTAGCTTAGTTGAATGGGATTCAGCAGTCGTGATTACTAACATTTAATTGTGATATCCACTCTATAGGATTAAGAGCTCTGATATGGGCTAAGCATTATAATTAACAAAGCCGACCAATCCTCTTAACTTGAATAATTTTATTTTTTAAATAATAGCTCTATTGTTGCCTCGAGCTTATTTTCTGGAAACAATAGATAATTATGAAAAAAAAAATAATAATAATAATAATATAATTTTCTCCTAAAAATATAATCTCAGAGTGCACAGTCTTCCCTTTTTTTTCTTATTCTCCCCTTTTTTCTTGAAATTCCCCTTTTTCCCCTATTCTCAAAAAACTTCCCCTTTTTTCTTTAAATATACGATATTTGAAATTATATCCATTATTGAATAATAATTGAAGCAATTATAGCACTTAAATAAATTATTTATGAATAAATAAGGTACACGTTCCAAGTGCTGACCAATATAAATAAATACTTTTTAAACAAATTTGAAAATGAAACATTTTAAAGCAAGTTGAAAACACATTTTAGTTGAAATGTACAAAGTTAAATACCTAATTAACAAATGGAATATTCCAAATTCATCAAATCCAATTTTAAATGTTCTAACTTGAGCAATTTTTAATTTTTTTTTAATCTTTGCTTGAAAATTTAACTATTTTTGCAACCTTTTTTTTCGTTAAAAATTAATTTTTTTCTCACAATTGAACTATTCCACTTGTGTTCGAGATTTGATCTTTTTTAGTCGAAAATTCAACTATTCGGTTGTAAATTTATGAATTTCGTTCAAAAGTTATATTTTTTGGCAGAAAATTGGTTCAAAATATATTTCTTTTGTTGAAAAGCTGTCTTTTTGGTTGAAAATCAAAATACTTTGTTAAAAATTAATTTTTTAAACTGAAAATTGCAATATTTTATTGAAAATTATTTTTTGTATTGAAAGCTTATATTTTTGAGTTCAAAATTCAACTGTTTTGTAGAAAGTTCTTTTTTTTGCTCAAAAATTCAATCATTTGGTAGAAAATTGGTTTTTTTATTTGAAAATTAATTTCTTGAAATGAAAATGTAGCAATTCCATTTTTGGTTCAAAGTTTTGTTTTTATTTTGAAAATTCAACTATTTGGTTAAAATTTTATATATTTTGTTAAAAGTTCGTTCTTTTTTGTAGAAAATTAATCTTCTTGCTTTAAAAAATGACATTTTGAATGCATTTTTGTTCTTTATTGGCTAAAAAATCTTTTTTGGTTGAAAACTCAACTCTTGTTGAAAATTTGTGTTTTCGGATTGAAGATTCAACTGTTTTGTAGAAAATTTGAATTTTCTTTTGAAAATTCAACAGTTTGGTAGGGAATTCAACTAATTGGTCGAATTTTGAACTACTTTGTTAAAAATTAATTTTTTAGTTAAAAATTCATCATTTTAGTTAAAGTTTTTTTTTGTTTGTCAAAAACTAGGTTTTTTAATTAAAAATTTCAATGTTTGGTAGAAAATTAACTTTTCAATTGAAAATTTATATTTTCGTGTTGAAAAATCAACTTTGGGAGAAAATTCAGTTTTTTCAATTGAAATTAAATTTTTGGAAGCGAAAATGTAACTATTCGATTTTTTTTAAAATGATGTTCTTAATTCAACAATTCAACTATTTTGTTCAAAAATTATCTTATTTGTTGAAAATTTAAAATTGCGAAATTTAAAAATAAATTTTTTGCTTCGTTACAATTTTTTTTTAAATGGGCAAAAACATTTTTTTTTTGATTGAGTCATATGCGCACATTAAAAAAAAAGTTGAATATGTCGAACCTGAAATTTATTGAGCTTGAACCAAAGAAACAGTTTTTTATTTTGCTTTTTCGGAAAAAAATTTTTGTCGTGAGTTAGGATTTTTGGGATTTCATATCTTTTTTTAATCAATCCAAAAAACATTTTTTTGTTTATTTAAAAAAAATTTTAAATAAGGCTAAATTTTTTTTATTAAAAAAAAAATTTAATTGTAAATTTGAGAAAGAGAACAGAAGATATTAACCGTTTTCAAAAAACGTTTAAAATATGTTATTAGCTGAGTAGAATTTTGTCACACACTGATAGGAAAATTGGCAGTTTAACCGGTTTCCGGCGAATATTTTAAAAATTAGAAACGTGACTCATGTTTTCTTCCGAAGAATATTGTTGTATAATATCTCCTACGCAATCTTTTGAACTCGTTGAAAATTATACTTTACTTCACTTAAAATGTGTAGAAAAATAAAAAAAAACTATTGAAACCGGTACTTTAATTATTGATTTTCCTTAATTAGTAGTAATTTACAAAACATTTAAATATTTGAAATTTTTTAAAAAAGGGGCCTAAGAAATGAATTTAAATAAACAAAAAGTTTTTTTTGTGGGGGGGGGTAAACGATTATTGTAGGTTGTTTTGCAATAATATTAGTAAAACCTAGTAATATTATTATTAAATATAATAAATTAATTAAAAAAAAAAATATTGTAAAACTTTAAAGAATGAACTTCAATGTTGATTTAAACTATTATTCTTTAGTCTACGAATTATCAAAATTTCTATTTATTAATTTATCTCAGGATTCACCGTTTTCCCCCTTTTTTCTTCGTTTTTTTCATTTAAATGCAAACTAAATTAATAAAATTCGATAAAAAAATTTAACAATTTTTAGTTGTCAGTTTATCCTTTTCCATTTCTTTTTGGTTGAGAAGTCTACTTTTAAATTTCTGGTTCAGATTTGATCTTTTTTGGATAAAAATTGTATCATTTGATCAAAAATTTAATTACTTTGTTGACAATTTAACAATGTTGTTAAAAATTATCCTTTTTAGTTAAAAACTCAACTATTTTCTTGAAAATTCGCCTTTTTGTCTGGAACATTCAACAATTCGATCGATTTTTTTCTCAATTGTCTAAAAAATAATTTTAGTTGAAAATTATTATTTTTTTTTTAATTTGTCTTTTTGGTTTGAAAATTCATCTCTTTTTGTAGAAATTCCACTTTTTTCGTTAAAAATGCAACTTTTTTGTGAAAAATTAATATCTTTCTAATGAAAATTCACTTTTTTGTTGAAAATTTACAATTTAGTATTGAAAATTTTACTTTCTCATAAAAAATTTGTATTTTTGGCCCGAAAATTCAAAAATTTTGTACAAAATTCAATAATTTGCTAGAAACCTCAACTATTCGAACGGAAGTTGAAATACTTTGTTATCCATCATTTTAGTTCAAAATTCATTTCCTTGCTTGAAATTTTGTTTTATTTTTGCTCTAAAAATTAAATTGTTGAATTGAAAATTGAAAATTGGACTATTTGGTTAAATTTCAACCGTATAGTTGAAAATAAATTTTATTGTTCAAAATTCATATTTTCTCTTTTTGAAGAAATTTAAACTTTTTTTAATTGCCTGGTAAAAAATTAATTTTTTTCCATTGAAAATTCACGTTTTTGTTGAAAATTTAACTGTTTTGCAGAAAATTCGTATTTTTGGATCGAAATTCAACAATTTTGTATAAAATTCAATAATTTGGCAGAACGTTCAACAATTTGCTCGAAAGTGGAACAACTTTGCTAAATATTCATTTCCTTGGTTGAAAATGTATTTTAACAATTAAAATTTAAGTTTTTTTTTTAAATTTATCTTTTTTGTTAAAAAATCAACTATTTGGTTGGAAATTCATGTCTTCAGTTGAAAATTCTTATTTTCGGGCGAAATCTTTTACTGTTTTATATAAAAATTATCTTTTTGGCTTGAAAATTAAACAATTTGGTATAAATTTTAACTATTTGTTATAAAATTCCATTTTTTTGTCGAAAATTCCTGATTTTATATGGCAAATTAATATTTTTAGTGAAAATTTCACTATTTCATTTTTGGTTAAAAGTTTATATTTTTATATAAAGAATTCAAATATTTGTTCAAAAATGTATGTGATTAGTTAAAAATGCAACTCTTTGGTTTGAAAATTAATCTATTTTCTTAAAAATTTATTTATTTTTTTGGTTGAAAATTGATCATTTTAGTTGAAAAATCATGTCCTTTGTAGAAAATTGAACTTTCTTGAAAATTCGTTTTCTTTTTGTAAAAAAATAATTTTTTCAATGAAAATTTAACTATTTGGCTGAAAATTGAACTGCAGGGTTAAAAATGCACTTTTTCGTTTAAAATTCATATTATTGGGTGAAAAGGTCAACTAATTTGTAGAAAATTCGCTTTTTTGGCTTGAAAATTCAATAATTTGGTAGAAAATTGATCTTTTTTTGTAAAAAATTCCTTCTTTTATATCTCAAATTATTTATTTCTTTAACGAAAATATCACGAATTCATTTTTGGTTTAAAACTGATCTTTTTTAGTTTGAAAACTCAACTATTCGGATGAAAATTTATGTAACACTTTGAAAATTCTTCTTTTTTGGTAGAAAATTAATTTTCAACCAAAAAAAAAACACAAATTTCAACCAAATAGTTCGATTTTCAACTAAATGATGAATCTTGAATAAAGTAATTAATTTTTAACAAAATAGTTAATCATTCAATCAAATAGTTAAATTTTTAAATAAAAAAGACAAATTTTCAAACAAAAATGTGTTACATAGTTACATTTTCGCTGAGAAAATTAATTTTCAAGCAAAAATGAAACGAATTTCTAACAAAATAGTTGAGTTTTCAACCAAACATAAATTAGTTACATTTTCAGTAAAAACGTATAATTTTCAACAAAAAAAATAAAAAATAAATTTCAACCAAATAGTTCGATTTTCATCTAAAATGAAAAATCTTTTAAAAAAATGTTAACAGAAGAGTTCATCATTCAATCAAATAGTTGAATTTTCAACTGAAAAAGGCAAATTTTCAACGAGAAATGGATTGGTTAATTTTTAACTTTGAAAAATTAATTTTGAACCAAAAATGAAACGAATGTTCAACAAAATAGTCAATTTTTCTACAAAAGAGATGAATCTTTAAACAAGAAATGGTTTTTCAGAAATGTATTTCAACTTCAAACCAATTATCTGAATTTTTTGACTAAAAAAAATGAAATTTCAACAAAATAGTTAGATTTTCAACAAAATAATTAAATTTTTAATTAAATGGTAAGTTTTAACCACACGAAGTAAATTCTAAAACAAAAATATAATATTAGAGATTTTAAGAAGAATTGTTGAATTTTTAAGGCCAAAAGACGAATTTTTTATCAAACAGTTGAATTTTCAACAAAAAATATGATTTTTCCGTGAAAAATTATTTTTCTACCAAATATTTAAATTTGTGAATAAATATTTTAATTTTTAACCTAAAATATAAATTTTCAACACAAAATTGAAAAAGTTAATTTCCAACCAAAAATGAAAAGAACTTTCAACAAAATAGTTGAATTTTTGATTGAAAAAGATGACTTTTTTTACAAAATAGTTGAAAGGAATCTGTATTATCATTGGAGAGTAACAGAAAATATTTAACGTCTTTTCAGACTAGATGGAGCTATGAAAGAAAAATTATTTTAAATAATTTTTTTCTGAAAAAAGATCCTTTCGCTCCGCTGGGAATCGAACCACAGAACTACTGAGTTCCGATCAGGTGCTTTCCCATTAAGCTACTAGAGAGATCTAAAGCAGAAACTTTTTTCAGAAATACACGCATTATTTTGCTAGATCGTACAAATAAAATTTTTCAAGGAATCGGTATTATCATTAGAGACTAACAAAAAATATTTAACGTCTTTTCAGACTAGATGCTATGAAAAAAAAATTATTTTAAATAATTTTTTTTTTTCGGAAAAAAGATCTTCTCCTTTCGCTCCGCTGGGAATCGAACCATCTCTAATGATAATACAGACTCCTTGACAAATTTCATTTGTACCATCTAGCAAAATAATGCGTGTATTTCTGAAAAAAGTTTCTCCTCTCGATCTCTCTAGTAGCTTAATGTGAAAGAACCTGACCGGAAATCAGTGGTTCTGTGGTTCGATTCCCAGCGGAGCGAAAGGAGATCTTTTTTCAGAAAAAAAATTATTCAAAATAATTTTTCTTTCATAGCTCCATCTAGTCTGAAAAGACGTTAAGTATACAAAGGCACAATTGATTTTGTACTGCTTTAATATTTCTAAAAATTTATTATTCCCAATTTTATCCTACATAAATTTTAAATTAGCTTCTTAATAATTTATTTATCTAAAGCATCTGTATTATTTGACAAAGATTGCAAATAAAGCCGCAATTGTTTTTAGTAACGACCTTTTTATTATTTATTAAAATTATTTAAAATATTTTTTTTCTGAAATAAGATCTTTTCCTTTCGCTCCGCTGGGAATCAAACCACAGAATAACTGATTTTCGGTCTGGTGCTTTTCCATTGAGCTACTAGAAAGATCGAGAGAAGAAACTTTTTTCAGAAATACACGTATTATTTTGCTAGGTCGTACAAATCAAATTTTTCAAGGAATCGGTATTATCATCAGAGAATAACAGAAAATATTTAACGTCTTTTCAGACTAGATTGAGTGATGGAAAAAAAATTATTTCTGTTAATTTTTTTTTGAAAAATGATCTCCTTTTGCTCCGCTGGGAATCGAACCACAGAACTACTGATTTCCGGTCAGGTGCTTTCCCATTAAGCTACTAGAGAGATCGAGAGAAGAAATAGTTGCATTTTCAACAAAATAATTATATTTTTAATTAAATAGTAAAATTTGAATAAACGAAGTGAATTCTAAACCAAAAATATAATAGTAGTCTTTAACAAAAAGTAATGAACTTTCAACCAAGAAAAATGTGTTAGTCAAGAAAGAAAACATTCATTTATTCACGTTTTTTTATTTTTCTCGTAATTGATATTTAAGTTGTTTTGGACACTCGGCTTTATTTATTAAAATTGTTCGTATAGTTAGCTAGGAAAAATATTGACTCGGCCAAAGACAATAATTATCCTATAAATAGTATTCAAATAAACGCTTTGTCAAGGCGTTTTTCATGAAACGGAACACTTTAAAGCTTTGAAAGTGGAATATAAAAGAAACAGAAGTTTTAATAAGAGACAAAAAAACAGATCCACTGTTTCATAAGATCAAAGGGGATTAATTTTGTAAAGTGTTTCGCTATCAGATCTCTTCTATTACCGAAAGGAAATGCAATTTTTAATAATTTAATTAAATTTAGTTAGAATCATACGAATCAGAGTTGGATAGTAACATGTTATAACTAACAAAGTTACTAAATAGTTACGTTATTTGTAACTTTTAGAGTAACTTCGTTACTATTTTGAAAAATAACTTGTAACGTAATTTTGTTTCGAATTTGGTAGTAACCTGGAATTTCAGTTACTTTGAAGTTACTTTGTGTTTGTTGCATATTATCTCCTATTGAGAGAGGTTTATGTTTGTAAATCAAATTCAATTTTTAATAATTTATTTAAATTTATTCAGAATCATGCTAATCAGAGCTGGGTCGTAACTTTGTACAAGTAACTAAGTTACTGAAAACTTACGTTTTGTGTAACTTTTAGGGTAACTTCGTTACTATTTTAAAAAGTAAATTGCAACGTAACTCAGTTACAATTTTTGCAGCAATGCAATTTTTAATAATTTAATTAAATTTATTTAGAATCATACGAATCAGAGTTGGGTAGTAGCATGTTACAAGTAACTAAGTTACTAAAAAGTTACGTTCATTGTAACTTTTAGGGTAACTTTGTTACCCTTACATGAATTTTCAAACAAATAGTTGAATTTTCAACGAAAAAAGATAAATTTTCAACCAAAAAAACTTTAACTTGAAATCAGAGATCAGAGTTGCATTCAACCAAAAAGACAAATTATAAAGAAAATCGCTAAAATTCTAACTAAAATTAAAGTAACAAGTGACTGCAAAAATCGTGAATAAATTACGTTACAAGTTACTTTTTGAAGTAGTAACGAAGTTACCCTAAAAGTTACAAATAACGTAACTTTTTATTAACTTAGTTACTTGTAAGAAGTTACTACCCAACTGTGATTAGTATGATTCTAAATAATTTTAATTAAATTATCAAAAATGACATTTAATTTATAACCATAAACATTTCTTAATATGAGATAATATACAAAAGTAACTTCAAAGTAACTAAAAGTAAAATTCTAGGTTACGGCAAAATTCAAAACAAAGTTACGTTACAAGTTATTTTTCAAAATAGTAACGAAGTTACCCTAAAAGATACAAATAACGTAACTTTTCAGTAACTTAGTTACTTGTAACATGTTACTACCCAACTCTGATTCGTATGATTCTAAATAAATTTAATTAAATTATTAAAAATTGCATTTCATTTATAACCATAAACATCTCTTAATAGGAGATAATATACAAAAGTAACTTCAAAGTAACTAAAATTAAAATTCCAGGTTACTGCAAAATTCAAAAC
>CAKNYM010048285.1:40655-50935 GCA_932195095.1 Andricus curvator
AAATTTAATTAAATTATTAAAAATTGCATTTCTGCAAAAATTGTAACTGAGTTACGTTAGAATTTACTTTTTAAAATAGTAACGAAGTTACCCTAAAAGTTACAAAAAACGTAACTTTTCAGTAACTTAGTGACTTGTAAAAAGTTACGACCCAGCTCTGATTAGTATGATTCTGAATAAATTTAATTAAATTATTAAAAATTGAATTTGATTTATAATCATAAACATCTCTTAATAGGAGATAATATACAAAAGTAACTTCAAAGTAACTAAAATTAAAATTCCAGGTTACTGCAAAATTCAAACCAAAGTTACGCTACAAGTTATTTTTCAAAATAGTAACGAAGTTACCCCAGAAGTTACAAATAACGTAACTTTTCAGTGAATTAGTTAGTTGTAACATGTTACTACCCAACTCTGATTGGTATGATTCTGAATAAATTAAATAAAATTATTAAAAATTGCATTGCTGCAAAAATTTACTTAAAGTTACGTTACAATTTACTTTTTAAAATAGTAACGAAGTTATCCTAAAAGTTACAAAAAACGTAACTTTTCAGTAACTTAGTTACTTGTAACAAGTTATTACCCAACTGTGATTAGTATGATTCTAAATAAATTAAATTAAATTATTAAAAATTGAATTTGATTTACAACATAAACCTCTCTTAATAGGAGATAATATACAAAGTAACTTCAAAGTAACTGAAACTAAAATTCCAGGTTACTGCAAAATTCGAAACAAAGTTACGTTACAAGAAACTAAGTTACTAAAAAGTTACGTAATTTGTAACTTTTAGGGTAACTTCGTTACTATTTCAAAAAGTAACATTTAACGTAATTTATTCACCTTTTTTGCAGTAACTTGTTACTGTCATTTTAGTTAAAATTTCAGCTATTTTCTTGATAATTTGTCTTTTTGGTTGAATACAACTCTGATTTCAAGTTAAACATTTTTTTTGGTTGAAAATTTATCTTTTCTCCTTAAAAATTCAACTATTTGGTTGAAAATTTATATCTTTTGTTACAAATTCTTATGTTTTGGTTGAAAAATAATTCTCTCACTTGAAAATTTAGCTATTTGATTGAAGATTTATGTATTTTTTGAAAATTTGTCTTTTTTGGTAGAAAATCAATTTTTTAAGTTAAAAATGAAAGTGTTTGGTTGAAAATTCATCTGCTCATTTGAAAATTCAATTCCTTGGTTAAAAGTTGATATATTTTCTTAAACATTCACTTTTTTGGTTAAAGATTAATAATTTTAGTAACAAATTTATCTCTTTTGCAGAAAATTCGCTTCTTTGTTGCTAAAAATTCATTTTTGAACTAAAAATTTAACTATTTGTTTAAAAATTCAACTGTATAGTTGAAAATGAACTTTTTTGTTGAAAATTTATATTTTCTGGTGGAAGATAAACTGTTTTATAGAAAAATCGCGTTTTTTGCTTGAACATTTAATAATTTGGCAGAAATTTCAACTATTTGGTAGAAAATTTAATTTTTTGTTGATAATTCGTATTTTTGGTTTGAGAATGCAACTGTTTTATAAAAACTTCATCTTTCTGGCTCAAAAATGGAACAATTCAGTAAAAAAAAATTTTTCTTCTTTAAAAATTCGACTTTTTTGTTTCAAAATTGTCTTTTGGTGAAAATATATAATTTATTTAGGTTGAAAATTCAACTATTTTGGTAGAATATTAATCTGATTTTCTTGAAGATTCAGCTAATTTGTCGAAAAAAACTAATTAAAATTAAAAATTTATCAAAAAATAAAATAAAAAACTTGTTTGTTTGAAATAATATCAACTATTATATTCTTTGTTGAGAATTTATCTATTTTGGCTGAAAAGTAATTTTATTTTGAAAACTCATATTTTTGGTTTACAAATGCAACTGCTTTGTAGAAAATTCGTCTTTTTGTTTTTTTAAGTGGACATTTTTTTTCTTTCTTGGTACAAAATTCAGGTTTCTCGTTTCAAAATTTATCCCTTTTGGTAAAAAAATATAATTTTTGTTGTTGAAAATTCAACTCTTTTTTTTGAAAAGTTTTGATTTTCGTTGAAAAATTCATCTCTTTTGGTAAAAAAATTTCTGAAGAGGGTTCAGCTATTTTTTTGAAAATTTGTCTCTTCTGGTTGGAAGTTTAACTATTTTGTTTTAAATTCGTTTTTTTTTTTTTGGGGGGGGGTATTGAAAGATTTCGCTATGAAATTAAACTATGTGGTTGAAAATTAACTTTTTTGTTGAAAATTAATATTTTTGGTATGGAAATTCAACTATTCGGTTGAAAATTCATTTATTTTGTTAAAAATTTAACTTTTTTGATAGAAAGTCCAAATTTTTTTCTAAATTAACATTTTTTTAGAAATTTAACAGTGTTGTTAAAAAGTCATCCTTCTTGGTTGAAAATTCTTTTTTTCTTCTTGAAAATTCAACAAATCGATTGAATTTGTTTTTTTTCTTGACTAAACAAATTTTTTTTTGGTCGAAAATTCATTCATTTTTCTTAAATACTCTATCATATTTTTGGTTCGAAATTCATCTCGTTTGTTTACATCTTTACTATTTAATTGAAAAATACATTATTTTGTTAAAAATGCAACTATTTGGTTGAAATGTCATCTTTTTTAGTCAAAAATTTAAATACTTGATTGAAAGTTGAAATACTTTCAAAAAGTCATTTTTTGTTTAAAAATTCATCGGTTTGGTAGAAAATTTAACTATTTTGTTGAAAATTCGTTTCATTTTTGGTTAAAATTTAACTTTTTATCTAAAATTTTAACTATTCCATTTTTGGTTGAAAATTTATCGTTTTTAGTTGAAAATTCATTTTTTTAGTCAAAAATTCAACTGCTTGGTTGAAAATTCATTTAAGTTTTGTAAAATTCGTCTATTTTTATAGAAAATTAATCTCTTTGTTTGCAAATTAATGCCTTTTCAAAATAATTTAAGAATTGGGTAGAAAATTAAACTATTTGTTTGAAAGTTACATTTTTTGTTTAAAATTCATATTTTTGGTTGAAAATTGAACAATTTTTGTGAAAAATTGATCTATTTCTTAGCAAATTAAAATATTTATTTACAAAAACTATTTTGTAGAAGATTAACTTTTTTATTGGAAAATTGTATTTTTTGGTAGAAAACTCAACTGTTTTGTTGAAAATTCATCTTTTTGGCTTGAAAATACAACAATTCGAATTTCTTCTTAAAAACTCTACTTTTTACTATTTAAATTAAAACTTAATTATTTTGTTGAAAATGTAAATATTTGGTTGAACGCTTTTGTTGAAAATTAATTTTTTTTAAGATTCGTCATTTTAGTTATGAATTCATCTCCTTGGTTAAAAATTGAACTATTTTGTAACATTTTTTCTTGTAAGTCAAAAATAATTTTTTTTAACTGAAAATGTAACTATTCAATATTTGATAAAAAATTAATATTTTTAATTGAAAATTGATCTTTCCTAGTGGTAAATTCAACTATTTGGTTGAAAGTTAAAATTGTTGTTGTAAATTAATATTTTTTGTGGAAAAATTAACTATTTTTATAATAAATTCAAATATTTCGTTAAAAATTAAACTATACCATTAATACCATTAAGCCATTTCCCTTTCGGGGTAGGCGTGACACTACCCGATTCGGGTAGTGTTTCTAGGTTGATAACTTGTAGTAAATAACTACAAGTGTGGGCTCACCACACCCACGATGTGCCAACAGCACTCAGTTTTCTCGAATGGTCACCCATCCAAGTGCTAACCGCGCCCAACGCTGCTTAACTTCAGTGATCTGACGAGAACTGGTTTTTTCAGCGTTACAAATAACTATTATTATTTAACTATTTACAAATTTAACTATTTGGTAGAAAATTAACTTTTTGATGGAAAAATCATATTTTTTGGTGGAAAATTCAACTTTTTTGTTGAAAATTAATTTTTTTTCAGTGAAAATTTAACTAATCCATTTTTGGTTGAAATTTTGTCTTTTTTTTGTTGAAAATCGAACCATTTTTTATAAATTTTTTTGTTTTGTTTCAGAATTAATTTTTGAAGCTAAAAATGTAAATGATTCATGTTTGGTTAAGAATTTAACTATTTGGTTCAAAATTCGTTCCATTTTTGGTTAAAAATTAATTTTTTCAAGTGAAAATTTAACTATTCCATTTTTTTATGAAAATTTAAGTTTTTTAGTGAAAAATTCAACAATTTGATTGAATTTTGAACTCTCTAGTTGAATATTGATTTTTTTTTTCTTGAGATTTGCCATTGTTGAGAATTAATTTTTTTAACTGAAAATTATTCTTCTTGGTTGAAAATATTTCCTTTTTGCTTAAAAGTTTAACAGTTTGGTAGACAATTAAACTATTTTTTTACAAGGTAAATTTTTTGTTGAAAATTTCTTCTGTTGGTTGAAAATACAAGAATTTTGGTATAAAATTCCACTGTTTAGTTAAAAATTAAACTATTCACTTAAAAAATTCAACTACTTGGTAGAAAATAAACTTTTTTAAATTGAAAATCTTTTTGGGTATAAGATTAATAATATTTGTTTTAAATTTATTTCCTTGGTTGATGATTCAACTATTTTGTTCCAAAATTATTATTTTTTTGTTAAAAATTTACTTTTTAACTGAAAATTTAAGAACCGAATTTTTGTTAGAAAAATTATCTTTTGTAAGTGGAAAATTCAATTATTTGGTAGAAAATTCCTGTATTTTGTTAAAAATTCGTCTTTTGGGATAAAAAATTTGTTGTTTGCTGAAAATTCATCTTTTGGTTAAGGATTTAACTATTCTCTTACATATTCATCTTTTTTCGTTAAATTCGACTGCTTGAAAATTATAATTTTTTTAAATTATTTTATTTACCTGAAATTATTATTTTTATCTACCAGAGAAAATTCATTAAAAATTTACCGTCACTTCAATTCTGATCTTATCAGCTGATAATATTGCATTTCTTAGATCATCAGATTATATTTAGCTTCTTATCGCTAACCATACATAATGAAAGACTTCAAACTCTTTCCCCTATTCCCCTCTTTTTCCCATTTTTAAAAAATTCATTTTTTTCCTTGTTTTCAAGAAACTTCCCCTTTTTCTCTTAATAATGCGAAAAATTGTTTAAAAAATTTATTTTCTTGATAATTCAACTATTTTGTTAAAAAATTCATCTTTCTTGGTAGAAAATTCAACTGTTATGTTCGCCATTCGTTTTTTTAAATAATAAATTCGTCCTTTTGGATTGAAAATTCATCCTTCGGAAGAAAAATCGAAAGTTATCATTTTTGGTCGAAAATTCAACTACTTGTTTTGAAAGTTGAACGACTTTTTTGAAAATTAATTTTATTCGTTGAAGATTAAACTATGTTGAATAAAATTTAGGTATTTTATTGAAAATTCGTCTTTTTTGGTAGAAAATTATTCATTTTGGTTCAAAATTGAAATCCTTGATTGAAAGTTGAACTAATTTATGAAAAATTAATTTTATTCTTTGAAGATCAAACTATTTTGATGAAAATTTGTGTATTTTCTTGAAAAAAATTTTTTGTAAAGAAATTAATCATTTTTGTTGAAAATTAAAATCTTTGGCTAAAAGATGAACTAATTTGTTAAAAATTCATTTTATTGGTTGACCATTTAACTATTTTGTTGAAAATTAATCTTTTTTTGGCAAAAACTTAATCACTTTGGTCGTTACAAATTTTTGGTTGCAAATTATTATTATTATTAATTATTTTGGTTGGGAATTAAAATTTTTGGTTGAAAAATGAACTAATTTGTGAAAATTAATTTTTGTTGGTTGAAAATTCAAATATTTTGTTGAAAATTCGGTTTTTTCTAGTAGAAAATGAATCATTTTGGTTGAAAATTGAAATCCTCGATTGAAAGTTGAACTACATTGTAAAAAATTAGTTTTATTCTTTGAAGATCAAACTATTTTGATGAAAATTTGTGTATTTTCTGGAAAAAAAGAATTTTCTAAGAAATTAATCATTTTGGTTGAAAATTAAAATCCTTGGCTAAAAGATGAACTAATTTGTTAAAAATTCATTTTATTGGTAGAGCATTTAACTATTTATTGGGTTGAAAATTAATGTTTTTTGGTTGAAAATTAATCTTTTTTTGGTAAAAACTTAATCACTTCGGTCGTTACGAATTCTACTATTTAGTTGAAAATTCATCATTTTTTGTTGAATATTCAACTACTTGGTTGAAAGTTGAACTACTTTGTGAAAAATAATTTTATTGTTTAAACTATTTTCATAAAAATTCGTCTATTTTCTTGAAATTTCATTTTCTTTAGTAAGGAAATTAATCATTTTGGTTGAAAATTAAAATTCTTGTTTGAAAAATGAAATAATTTTTGAAAATTAATTTTATTGCTTGAAAATTCAACTATTTTGTTGAAAATTCGTTTTTTTTCTAATAGAAAATGAATCATTTTGGTTTAAAATTAAAATTATTGGTTGAAAAATGAACTAATTTTTGAAAATTAATTTTATTGGTTGAAAAATTGAACTATTTTGTTGAAAATTCGTTTGTTTCTGGTAGAAAATGAATCATTTTGGTTGAGAATTGAAATCCTTCATTGAAAGTTGAACTAATTCGTAAAAAATTAATTTTATTCTTTGAAGATCAAACTATTTTGATGGAAAATTTGTGTATTTTCTTGAAAAAAATTTTTTTCTAAGGAATTAATCATTTTGGTGAAAAATTAAAATCCTTGGCTAAAAGATGAACTAATTTGTTAAAAATTCATTTTATTGGTTGAGCATTTAACTATTTATTTGGTTGAAAATTAATGTTTTTTGGTGGAAAATTAATCACTCTGATTGGAAATTGAAATTCTTGTTTGAAAATTGAACTACTTTGTTAAAAATTTATTTTCTTATTTGAAAATGAACAATTCTTTTTTGCCTTGAAAATTTAACAGTTTTTTTGTAAATTCGTCTTTTTGGATTAAAAATTATACTAATTTGCAATAAAATTCAAGTATTTGGTTAAAAATTAACTTTTGCGTTAAAAATTCATATTATGGGTTGAAATTTCCACTTTTTTTGTAGAGAATTCGCTTTTTTCGACTGAAAATTCATAAATTTGGTTGATTTTTTTTGTCTCTCTTGACTGAAAAATATTTCTTTGTTGAAAGTTCAACTCTTTTTTTGAAAATTCGACTTTTTGGTTAATTCATCTCTTTTAGTAGCAATTTATCTTCTCTGGTTAAAAATTCAACTGTTTGTTTATAAATTAATCTACTTTCATTGAAGTTTAATCTTTTTTTGTTTATAATTCGATTGTTTATTTTATTATAGCTTATAAATTTAATTATTTAATTAAAATTTGAATTATTTTGTGGAAAATTCTTCTCTTTTGCTTAAAATCTCAACTATTTAGTTGTAAATGCAACCGCTTGGTTTAAATTTATTATTATTTTTTAATTCAACTATTTGGTTGAAAAATCATATTTCTCAGTTTGACATTAACGTATTTGTTAAAAATTAATTTCATTGGTTGATCATCTAATTATTTTATTGAAAATTCATGCATATTCTTAAAAATTAATCTTTTTTTAGTAGAAAATTAATTATTTTGTTTGAAAATTGAAATTCTTGATTAAAAAATAATCTACTTTGTTGAAAATCGATTTTATTGGTTGAACATTTAACTATTTTGTTTAACAAAATTGTTTTTCTATAGAAAAATAATTATTTGGGTTGTAAATTGAAATCCTTGATTTTAATCTGAACTAATTTAAGAAAAATTAATTTTTAAGGGTTAAACATTTAACTATTTTGTTGAAAATTAATCTTTTCTTGATAAAAATTATCATTTTGGTTGAAGATTGAAATATTTTATTCAAAATTCATGTATTATGTTGAAAATTGAAATCCTTGATTAAAAGATAATCTCCTTTGTTAAAAATTGATTTTGTTGGTTGAACATTTAATCATTTTGTTGGAAATTGATTTATTTTGTTAAAAATAATTCATTTGTTATTTTTGTTTTTTATTTTTTGGTTTTTTATGTTTGTTTTTTTTTGTTTGGTTGATTTTTTTTTGTTTTATTTTTTTTTTCTTGTTCAAAGTGGAAATCCTTGATTAAAAGGTGATCTGCTTTATTCAAAGTTATTTTCTCTGGTTGAAGATTTAACTATTTTGTTGACAATTCATATATTTTCTTAAAAATTTAACTGCTTCCTTGAAAATTCGTCTTTTTAAATTAAAAATTTGACTATTTTGGTTGAAAATTAACTATTTAGTTGAAAATTCATATCACGGGTGGAAAGTTCAACTTTTTTGTTGAAAATTCAACTATTGGGTTAAAAATTGAACTATATTGTGAAAAATTCGTCTATTTTCCATTAAATTTCAGCTATTTGGTTTTAAATACAACTGCTTAGTCTAAAATTAAATAATATTTTAATTAAACTATTTCGTTAAAAATTAATCTTTTTGGTAGTAAAAGTCAACTGTTTTTTAAAACATTCAACTTTTTGACTTAAAAAATCAACTCTCTTGTGGAAGATTCATCTCTTCTAGTAGATTTTTTTTTTAATTAAACTGTTTTGTTTAAAATGAAATATTGAATTCAATACGGTACCTATACATTTCTTTTATTGAAAAGAATTTTTTATAATTTATATTTTATATTTGTATTTGTATTTTTTTGTTTTTGTATTTTATATTTATAATTTATATTTGGGTCTGGAAATTAATTTTTGCAACAAATAGGCAAGATTTAAGGAAATATTTTTTTTAAATATGAGGAAAAATCAGTTTCGGATCAAAATGTCTTTAATATTCACTTTAAGCTCTAGATTAAAGTATTAAAACATGGATTTACTAGTAAGCCGTAAGTAAGTAGAAATTGCTGAAATTGAACGGCATGCGAGTAACTAATGGATGGAAAACTAAATCCAATATGCTTCTGAGGTTTCATCCAATTTCCGTTATTTCGAAAATTCAGAGAATTATTAACCGGAATTTCCTGTAAAATATATTGTTAATAATATTTCTTAACAATATTATTTATAATTTTACATTAAATAAATGAAAATTGTAAATAATATTTCCCGTTATGATTGATGATATTGACCTTTGGGAATTTGGGAAGTGTTGGGTAAGTTACTTTTTTTAAAAGTAACTATAGTTACAGTTACTAGATAAAGTAACTTCAAGTTACCTAAAAAGTTACTTTTTCCACTTCCTTAATTTTATAATTTAAAAATCAAAATAACTAAGATGATGATTTGTTAAGACTTAATTCAAAAAGAAATAGGCATTAGCTAAAGTAAAAATTTTCAGTTACATTTTTTAAATAAGAGTTGTATTTTTAACCAAAAAATATGAAATTTTTTTACCGGAAGAAATCAATTTTTGAGTCCAAAGGACAAATTTTCAACAAAAAAGTTACTTTTCATCCAAATTTGGACTTTTTACCAAAAATTGTTAAATTTATAAACAAAATACATGAATTTTTAACGATTTGTTTGAAGTTTTATACCGAGAATATAAATTTTCAAGAAATAATTCAATTTTCTACCAGATAGTTAATTTTTCTACCATTTTCAAACAAAAATGAAGAATTTTCAACAAAATAGTTAAATTTCCAACAAAAAGTTAATTTTTAACCAAATAGTTGAATTTTCTAGCAAAATATTTGATTTTTCACCCCCCCCCCCCCCCCCCGCCCCCTAAAAAACGAATTTGAAACAAAATAGTTAAATTTTCCATTAGAAACGACAAATTTTCAAAAAAAATAGCTGAACCCTCGTCAGAATTTTTTTTAAACAAAAGAGATAAATTTTGAAAGGAAAAGGTCGAATTTTGAAACAAGAAAGAAAAAAATTTCCACTGAATTGTTGCATTTTTATGCCAAAAGGACAAATTTTCTAGAAAAAAGTTGCGTTTCCAAATCGAAAATATGAATTTTCAAAAAAAAAAGTTACTTTTCAACCAAATAAAATAATTGAATTTTTGACAAAATGCATGAATTTTTCTCCAAAATAGATGAATTCTCAACAAAAAATATAATAGTTGATATTATTTCATCACAAAAAGATTTTGATTAAAAAAAAACTCAATTGAATTTAACCAAAAAAATAACGAATTTTCAACAAAATAGTTGAATTTTCAACCAAAATAAATAAGATTTTGTTCCAAAATATAGCAATTTTGAAACGAAAAAGTCGAATTTTGAAACAAGAAAGCAAAAAAGTTGCATTTTCAAATCGAAAATATGAATTTTTAACAAAAAAGTTACATTTCAACCAATAGCTGA
>CAKNYM010048285.1:56836-77300 GCA_932195095.1 Andricus curvator
CTCATGAATTGTGTTCTTGACAATTTCAATATTGCATTCAGATTTTTTCAGATTTTTACAAATCAACAATTTTGTTTTTTACAATTCAATATTGCACACAGATTTTTACAATGACATTCAAAGGTCGCTCAAGGCCATTTTTGGGCAAAAATGGCTATTCATAATTGAATTGATGCTATTGATTGATTAATTATTTCAGGCGCGTATTAATTGTGTTTTCTACGATTCAATATTGCACTCAGATTTTTTCAGAATTTAAAAAAAATATTTATAGGTCGCTCAAGGCCATTTCAGGGCAAAAATGCTCATTCCTAATAAAATTCACGCTATTCATTGATTATTCATTTCTGGCGCGTATGAGTTATGTTCCTTACAATTCAATATTGCCCTCAAATTTTTTTCAGATTTTTACAAATCGACATTCAAAGGTCGCTCAAGGCCATTCGAGGACAAAAATGGCTTTTCATAATTGAACTGACGCCATTTATTGATTAATTATTTCTGGCGCGCATGCATTTTGTGTTTTACAATTCAATACTGCTCTCAGATTTTTTCAGATTTTTACAATAACATTCAAAGGTCGCTCAAGGTCATTTCAGGGCAAAAATTGCCATTCCTAATTAAATTGACGCTATTTATTGATTATTTATTTCTGGCGCGTATAAATTGTGTTCTTTACAACTTAGTATCGCACTCAAATTTTTTTCAGATTTTTACAAATCAACATTCAAAGGTCGCTCAAGGTAATTTCAGGGCAACAATGCTCATTCCTAATAAAATTGACGCTATTCATTGATTATTCATTTCTGGTGCGTATGAATTATGTTCCTTAGAATTCAATATTGCACTCAGATTTTTTTTCAGAATTAAAAACAATATATTTACAGGTCGCTCAAGGTCATTTTAGGGCAAAAATGACTATTCTTGATTAAATTGACGCTATTCATTGATTATTCATTTCTGACGCGTATGAATTGTATTCTTTACAATTCAATATTGCACTCAGATTTTTTTCAAATTTTTGCAAATCAACATTCAAAGGTCGTTCAAGGCCACTTCAGGGAAAAATAGCTATTCTTGATTAAATTGACGCTATTTATTGATTATTCTTTTCTGACGCTCATGAATTGTGTTCTTGGCAATTCAATATTGCATTCACATTTTTTTCAGATTTTTGCAAATCAGCATTCAAAGGTCGCTCAAGGTCATTTTAGTGAAAAAATGGCCATTCGTAACTAAATTGACGCAATTAATTGATTCTTCATTTCTAGCGTGCTTTTATTGTGTTTTTCACAATTCAATATTGCACTCTGATTTTTTTTCAGATTTTTACAATGACATTTGAAGGTCGCTCAAGGCCATTTCAGGGCAAAATAACCATTCCTAATTAAATTGACGCCATTTACTGATTATTCATTCCAGGCGCGTATAAATTGTGTTTTTTACAATTCAATATTGCACTCAGATTTTTTTCAGAATTAAAAAAAAAGTATTTAGAGGTCCCTCAAGGCCATTTTAGGGCAAAAATGGCCATTCGTAATTAAATTGAAGCTATTTATTGATTATTAATTTCTGGCGCGTATTAGTTATGTTCTTCACGATTCAATATTGCACTCAGATTTTTTTCAGATTCTTACAAATCAACATTCAAAGGTCGCTCAAGGTCATTTCAAGAAAAAAATGGCCATTCTTAATTAAATTGATGCTATTCATTGATTATTATTCATTTCTTGCGTATGAATTGTGTTCTTTACAATTCAATATTGCATTCAGATTGTTTTTCAAATTTTTGCAAATGAACATTAAAAGGACGCTCAAGGCCACTTCAGGGAAAAAATGGCCATTCATAACTAAATTGACGCTATTAATTGATTCTTCATTTCTAGCTCGCTCCTATTGTGTTCTTTACAATTCAATATTGCACTCTGATTTTTTTTCAGATTTTTACAATAACATTTGAAGGTCGCTCAAGACCATTTCAGGGCAAAATGGCCATTCATAATTAAATTGACGCTATTCACTGATTATTCAATTCTGACGCGTATAAATTGTGTCCTTTACAATTCAATATTGCACTCAGATTTTTTTTAGAATTTTAAAAAAATATTTAGAGTTTGGTCAAGGTCATTTGAGGGCAAAAATGGCCATTCGTAATTAAATTGGCCCTATCTATTGATTATTTATTTCAGGTACATATGAATGGTCTTCTTTACAATACAATATTGCAGTCAGATTTTTTTCAGATTTTTACAAATCAACATTCAAAGGTCGCTCAAGGCCATTTCAGGAAAAAATGGCCATTCTTAATTAAATGGACGCTATTTATTGATTATTATTCATTTCTTGCGTATGAATTGTGTTCTTTATAATTCAATATTGCACTCAGATTTTTTTCAGAATTAAAAAAAAATATTTAGAGGTCAGTCAACGCCATTTTAGGGCAAAAATGCTCATTTCTAATAAAATTGACGCTATTCGTTGATTATTCGTTTCTCACGCGTAAGAGTTGTATTCTTTACAATTCAATATTGCACTCAGATTTTTTTCAGATTTTTACAATGACATTCAAAGGTCGTTCAAGGTCATTTTAGGACAAAAATGGCCATTCCTTATTAAATTAACTCTATTGATTATTTATTCCTGACTCGTATGAATTTTGTTCTTTACAAGTCAATATTGCACTCAGATTCTTTCCAGATTTTTACAATAACATTCAAAGGTGGCTCAAGGTCATTTTCTGAATAAAATGTTGATTTAATGAAATTTTCTCTAGTTCTTTTTTTTTTCTGTAGAGAAGCAGTGTCAATTTATTCATGTCAGCAAAAAAAAATTGCTCAAGTTGTTTGATAAATTTTTGCCATATTATTTGAAGGACGTTCAAGGTCATTTCACAAAAAATGAGCTTTTTGTGAATTGTGATAATGAAAAACACTGCTCACACTTGCATATTAGATGATAGTTTATCGCCAACTAAGTTTTCCTCTTTCTTTTCTAAAAGGTAAATCATTACCCCTTCTTCTGCATTTATGATTATTAATTCTTCGTAATTACAATTTGGCAACGGAACTTGATCATATATTAATAAATCTGCGATATCCTACTGTCCTTAACGATTTCTATTTTTAATTTAAAGCAAAATTAAAAAAAAAATAAATACCATGAAAAAGAAAAATTTGTTGAATGACCATTTTTCGTAAAATGACCTTGAATGACCTTAGAGCATAATGACACGCAGTTATTAAACCTTTTAACTAATTTTTTTGCCGCAATCAAAAATTGACACTGTTTCTCAATAAATAACTAGAGAAAATTTAATTGATTCAACATTTTATTAAGAAAGTGACCTTGAGCCACCTTTTAATGTCATTGTAAAAGCCTGAAAAAAATCTGAGTGCAATATTGAATTTTGAAAAACACAATTCATACGCGCTAGAAATGAATAATCAATCAATAGCGTCAATTTAATTAGGAAAGAGCATTTTTGCCCCAGAATGACCTTGAGCGACCTCTAAATATTTTTAAAAAATTCTGAAACAAATCAGATGTTATTTTATCGGCAAAAGAAACAATTTGAAAAAGATAGTTTTGAAAATTTATTTATCGCAATTCTCTGAAGTTTGATACGAATTATTTCTCAATTTATAGAAACAAAATTTTCCTGAATGGAAGAAAACAGAATAAAAATGTTCATAAAGTGTTGATGCGTCTCGGAGACGTGAACAATCCAACCAAATACAGTACTGTTATATTACCAATATTAAAAAGGTTTTTGTCATATAAGCCGGATAAACACCATATTTAAAAAAATTATAAATATGTATTGCTAGATCATAAGAGGTCGTGTAGGGTTTTACAATTGGTCAATCGATGCGTCTCGAAAACGCGAACAAATACATCACATACTGCCCTGTTGTATCTTCAATATTAAAAGAGTTGTTCTTATATAAAGAAGATAAACAATATATAAAAAAAATTTAACAGGTCATTTGACGCATCTCGCAGACGCGAACAAATATGTCACATATAGTACTGTAGTATTTCTAATATCAAAAAAGTTTTTCTCACATAAACAGAATAAACAATTTTTTGAAACTTGAAAAATCGGTACTAGTAGGTCATAAAAGGTTCCAGAATAGGTCGATCGGTGCGTCTCGAAGACGCGAACAAGTACTTTATATACTGTTGTATCTTCAATATTATAACAGTTCTCATATAAAGAAGATAAACAATATATAAAAAATTATAAACATGTATTGCCAGATCATGAAAGAACATGGAAGGTTGTTTAATAGGTCAGTATCTCAAAGACGCGAACAAATACATCAGATACCGTACTGTGGTATTCCTAATATCAAGAAAGTTTTTCTTATATAAAGAGAATAAACCATTTTTTGGAAATTAGAAAAATCGGTACTAGTAGGTCATAAAAGGTTCCGCAATAGGTCTATCGATGCGTCTCGAAGACGCCAACAAAGACATATATAGTATCGTATTCCAAATATAAAAAAAGTTTTTCTTATAAAAACACACTGGTTTTTAGAAAAGTTGTTCCTTTACACAAATTCAAATTTTTATATATTTTGTGCTACCTATTTCTATTTCTCGTACACCTACGCGTATGAACCTTCCATTTAATCCACAATTTTGACCTCTCTCCCTATGCGACACCTGTCATGCGCAAATGTGACGGAAGTGTTTTTCGTGATTGCAGGTTTGACTATATGGCTTTCTGCGTGCGTACAAGAGATTGAGGTGGAAAATGCAGAAATGCATCGATTCGTATTCCAACCTTCATTATCGAAGGGAAAAAATCATTTCCTCTTCAACGAGAAATTTTGAATTTCCTTTTAGGGATTACATAGGTAAATCCCGCAAAAAAAGGCAAAATCAATCAGTGTTTCCAATCAAATTCCAATAATAAAAGTTAAAGAAAATTAAAAATTGGCTCACTTATAGCATTTTGTGTCAGTTCTATTTTCTTGTTTTCTCGTGAAAATTGATTTAATTTTTTTTAATTTTTTGTTTATAAAATCGGATTTTTTTTTTAGAAATCTGGTCACTGATTACTACGATAGAGACACTATTTTTATGTAATCTCTGTAAATTTGAAGCAATTCGAAGCATCCGTTCGTTAGTTATCGTAGCTACCGTTGAAAAAAAGAAATACGAGAATAAGTAGTTTTGAGTTCTAATAGAGATGAAAAAATAATAAATTGATAATAAATATAAATGGAGAATAATTAAGTTCAAGGAAATTAAAAATTGGCTCACTCATAGCATTTTTTGTCAGTTCTATTTTATTCTTCTCTCGTGAAAATTGATTAAAATTTTTTTTTTGTTTTTTGTTTATAAAATCGGATTTTTTTTGTTTAGAGATCTGGTCACTGACTAACACGATAGAGACACTATTTTTATGTAATCTCTGTAAATTTGAAGCAATTCGAAGTATCCGTTAGTTAGTTATCGTAGCTACCGTTACAAAAAAAAAAAAAAAAAATACGAGAAAATGTGGTTTTAAGTTTTGATAACAATATAAAATAATAAATATAAATGAAAAATGATTATTTCAACAAAAAAATAAAAAATTGGCTCACTTATAGCATTTTTTTCAGTTCTATTTTCTTGTTTTCTCGTGAAAAATTATTAAAATTTTTTTTTAGTTTTTTGTTTATAAAATCAGATGTTTTTTTTTAGAAATCTGGTCACTCACCGTTACAAAAAAAAAAAAAAGAAATACGAGAAAAAGTGGTTTTAAGTTTTAATACCAATATAAAAATAATAAATTAATAATAAATTAATAATAAATTTGAATGAAAAGTAATTGAGTTGAAGAAAATTAAAAATTGGCTCAATTATAGCATTTTTTGTACAGTTCTCTACTGCCACCTTTCAAATATTGATTTTTGAAAATGTAATACTTCGTTAACTGTGACCTGTCGCCTTTTATATATAGTCATTATTTAAATTTTTTGTTCTTTTTCCTCTTTGGACGATTTTCGAAAAAACGAAAAAAACGTCTGCTCTTTGCATAGCCTGATATCGCGAAATATGAATTTTAGATTTTCAGAACCAACAAAGATACGTATTTCATATGCGCACATAATTAATTTTATGCTTATCTTTATCAGCTACAGCTCGACTGCTTGAAATCTATTTTGCATTTTAAAATTTGAAATTTACTTAAAAAACGAGAATTTTAAATTTTTTCTTTCCTATAACCATATGCAAAATTTCTTTCTTGGGAGAAGAGATTCATTATGTAATTGTTTTTAATTTTTTCTGTATATATATACTTTTCTACTGGCTAATATTTATGAAAATTTTTCCATTAATTAAATTAAGAAAAAGTATCCCGAAGGTCATTTTAATCAAAATAAAAAGTGGTTGCAGAAATCCATTGTGGCCATTGAAATGCTGATTTAAATATTTCATAAAAAATTTTAATATATAACTTTAATCATTATATGTTGTTCTGTTTACTTTAGTTTGCGTATCGTATCCCAAGTAGCAGGTACATCGTACCCTAAGTAACAGGTACATCGTACCCCAAATGGTCAGCACATCGTACCCCAAATGGTCAGCACATCGTACCACAAGTAACAGGTACATCGTACCCTAAATGGGCAGTACATCGTACCCCAAGTAACAGGTACATCGTACCCTAAATGGTCAGTACATCGTACCCCAAGTAACAGGTACATCGTACCCCAAATGGTCGGTACATCGTACCCGAAATTGTCGGTACATCGTACCATAAATGGTCGGTACATCGTACCCCAAGTGGTCGGTACATCGTAGCCACTGGTACTTTTTGTATCTGTTATTTGTTTTCTCGCATCTCAGTCTCCATCCGTAAATTAAATTTTCATTTTTCGTTTTGAAAAATGAGAAAATTACATTCGAATGAGGGTCGTGACACAAATTGTAAGAATTAATTCGCAATTTACGTTTTTTTAAGTAGGAGCCTCCAGTTTATGCGAAGCCCATAATCGCGTAATGTCTCAAAATTAAGTGTAACTCAGAACTTTCATGTTATGTATATTAAATTTCCACGCCAGATAAACTCAATTCAGCGTCTCATCAAAACGCGTAATTTTATTTTGGTCGCATAATTTTCAAATTTTCGCAAAATAGCGCATAATTTAATAGTTTTTGTAAAAAATACGTAATAATTTGTAAAAAATGTATTTTCCATTCTTGAAATTGTCGATACTCGTCAGTAAATATAAAAAATAATGTTTTTCACTGATTTTGAATAATTTTTTAAAAATGAGTTATGAAAATTTTCATTTGAAGCGTTGAAATCATTAGAAGAATGCAAAATTCACGGTTTCGCAACACTTTGAAAAGTAAACATATTTTTCCATACAAACAAAATAAATTAACAATTGAAGTAATAAAATAATTGCACGTACATATGCACAATTTTTTTAAATTTTAAATTAAATAATTTTAAAAAATGTTTCTTTTGCATATTTTCAAAAATTAGGTCTAAGTTGCTATAAAATATTTTTAATTTTTTCAAAATTTTGTTTGGCTTGCCCTCAGAACCCCACCCAACGTATTTTCATACTATTATAGACCCTCAACAATATGAATATCTATGAAAAATTCTTAAAAATTGAAAATTCTATTATTTGGTTGAGAATTTAATTACTTTGTTGAAAATGCAACTATTTTGTTTAAAAGTGATATTTTTTTATTAAAAAAGCAATTATTTTCTTAAAAGTTGAACTACATCATTAAAATTATTCTGTTGAAAATATATTTTATTTTTGGTTGAAAATAAATTTTTTTACTGAAAATTTAACTTCCATTTTTTGTTGGAAAATTATCTTTTTTAGTTTTAAATTCAACGATTTGGTTCAATATTTATTTCTATTGTAGAAAATTATTCTTTTTGTTGAAAAAAGAAAGTTTTTTGTTCAAAATTCAACTCTTTGGCTGAACGTTGAACTTTTTCATAAAAATTCATTTTTTTCAAGATTCTTCATTTCAGTTGAAAATTTATCTCTCTGGTTGCAAATCTAAATATTTCTTCAAAAATTCATTTTTTTGTTTAAAATTTGTCTTTTGTTGTTAAAAATATTTTTTTTTTAAATTCGTATTTGTTGGTACAAAATTACTTCTTGGTTGAAAATTCCTTCTTTTTGGTTAAACTCAACTGTTCTCGATTTAAAATGAAAATATTTTTTTTGATTGAAATATTAACTTTTACATGTTTTGTTAAAAATAATTTTTTTTAATCAACTACTTGTCTTGAAGTTGAGCTACTCTGTAAAAAATTCTTTTTTTTGTTGTTAAATATTCACAATTTTAGTTGAAAATTCGACCATTTGGTAATAAATTAACTTTTTTGTTGAAAATTCAGCTGTTTTGTAGAAACTTTGTCTTTTTGGTTTGAAAATTCAACAATTTGGTAAAAAATTAAACGACTTGGTTAAAAATTAAATTTTTTGTAGAAATTTCATATTTTTGTTCGACGATTCAACTATTTTCTTCAAAATTGGTTTTATTTTTGATTGAAAATTAATTCTTCTTTTACTAAAAATTTAAAAATTCCATTTTTGGTGAAAAATTGTTCTTTTTTTAGTTTAGAATTTAAATATTCTGTTAAAAATTCATATTTTTTTGTTGAAATATTAATTATTACTTGATAAACTATTGTGTAACAAATTCATTTTTTTTTGTTTGAAGATTCACCATGTTAGTTGAAAATTCCACTATTTGCTCGTAAATTGACCTTTTTGTTGAAAATTCATATTTTTGATTGAAAATTCAGTTATTTTGTAGAAATTTTTTTTTTGGCTTAAAATTTCAACATTTTGGTGGAAAAGTAAACTATTTCATTCAAAATTCATATTTTTGTTGAAAATTATTATTTTTGGTTGAAAATTAAACTACTTTGGTTTAAAATTAAAATTGTTATTCAAAAATCAAACTTATGATATGAAAATTTTATTATTGTGTTCGATTTTTTTAAAAATTTTTCTTTATCTAAAAATGTAGCTATTCCATTTTTGGTTAAAAATTTTGCCTTTATTAGTTGAAAATTTAACTATTTTTATTAAATTTTTTTTTAGTTTAATTCAACTGGTTGAGAATTTGTTTTTTATTGTTGAAAATTTGTTTTTTACCTTGAAAATTTAACGATGCCATTTTTGGTTGAGAATTTATATTTTTTAGTTGAAAATTCGGACTATTTCGTTCAAACTTCATTTTTTTTTAAATATTAACTCTTACATGTTTGGCTGAGATTTCTTTTTGGTTGAAAAAAACTGCATGTTTCAAAATTTAACTATTTTGTAAAAAAATCATTTTTTTTTTGTTGAAGATGCATCATGTTAGTTGAAAATTCCACTATTTGCTCGTAAATTGACTTTTTCGTTGAAAATTTATATTTTTGATTGAAAATTTAGCTATTTTGTAGAAAAAATTTTCTTTTTGGCTTAAAATTTCAACATTTTTGTCGAAAATTAAACTATTTGATTCAAAATTCATATTTTTGTTGAAAATTAATATTTTTGGTTGAAAATTAAACTTCTTTGGTTTAAAATTATAAATTTTAGTCAAAAATCAAACTTATTATATGGAAATTTAACTATTGTGATCGAAATTTAAAAAAAAAAATTTTTTTTTTATCTAAAAATGTAGCTATTGCATTTTTGGTTGACAAATTTTCCTTCATTAGTTGAAATTTTAACTATTTCGTTGAAAATTCTTCTTTTTTAGTTTAATTCAACTGGTTGAGAATTTGTTTCTTATTGTTGAAAATTTGATTTTTACATTGAAAATTTAACGATTTCATTTTCTGTTGAGAATTGATCTTTTTTATTTGAAAATTAAAACTATTTCGTTCAAACTTCATCTTTTTTGTTGAAATATTAACTCTTACATGTTTGGCTGAGATTTTCTTTTGGTTGAAAAAAACTGCATGTTTCAAAATTAAACTATTTTGTAAAAAATTCATTTTTTGTTGTTGAAGATTCATCATGTTAGTTGAAAATTTCACTATTTGCTCGTAAATTGACTTTTTTGTTGAAAATTCATATTGTTGATTAAAAATTGGTTAGAAAATGTTTTCTTTTTGGCTTAAAATTTTGGTTGAAATTAAACTATTTGATTCAAAATTCATATTTTTGTTGAAAATTAATATTTTTGGTTGAAAATTAAACTATTTTGGTTCAAAATTCAAATTTTTAGTTAAAAATCAAATTTATTATATGAAAATTTAATTATTGTGTTCGAAATTTGTTTTTTATTGTTGAAAATTAGTTTTTTACATTGAAAATTTAACGATTCCACTTTCGGTTGAAAATTTATCTTTTTTAATTGAAAATTCAACTATTTTCTTCAAATTTCATCTTTCTTGACTAAAAGTTAACTTTCTTATTGAAAATTGCTAATTGCATTGTTAAAAATTAGTTCTTTTGTTTAGAAAATATATCTTCTTTGTTGAATTCATCCATTTCTTACAGAATTCAACTATTTTGTTTAAAATTCGTATTTCTTCGTTGAACTTAACAAGTGGATCATTTTTTTTTTTTAATTAGTTTTTTCAACTAAAAATTTATCTGTTTTATGTGGGCCGAATAATTATCTTTTTACATTCTCATTCTAATGAGAAGGTATTGGTTTTATGTAAAATTTGACATAGTCGGTTTTCATCAAATCTCCACGTTTTGAGACCCCCTGAGCCAGAAAAAACGGTTTTTACCAAGGTGTCTGTCTGTCTGTAGTCTGTCTGTCTGTCTGTCTGTCTGTCTGTCTGTCTGTCTGTCTGTCTGTAGCCACGATAACTTTCGAAAAAATGATCAGATTTGATTGAGCTTTGGCACACTTTTTTATGGCCGAAAAATAGAGAACGAGTTCGTTAACCAGCTATTTTGGATGAAAATTCAAAAAGTGAGCACATTTTGAAAATTTTTGAGACCACTTTTTTTGAAGATTTAAAAATTCTATGTATGGTTATTAGTAGTACGCAAACTGACGAACAAAATATTCTAATGACTTTTCGTGATAAAACAAAAATTACTGGAGTTATAGCATTTTCAAAATTCCAAAAAACAAACGAAAATGTACATTTTAAGCCGAAAAACGCACGATATGAAAAAAAGTCAAGAGGAGAAAAACGTTGCTTTTTGAACGTCCTATAATATTTTCATAACAACTTTTTGAATTTTTTGAAAAATAAAAAATTCAAATTTTTATCGCACAAAAAAATAATCAAAAATTCCATTTTGCTGTGAAACTATGCAAGATACGAGAAAAGATCATTCCACCAAAATTGTGCACCCAAAAAAGATCTACAAATTTCTTATCATTCACTTTTTGATATGACGCGTAGTTTTTGTTTTATTCGTAAAAAACAGCATTGAAAATAGAAAAATCAAATGCACAGAACCGAGCGTGGAACGCAAGGTTCAAATGATTTTCAAATCAAATATCGAGCGCGAAGCGCGAGTGTCTGGATGAGAATGTGTTCCTTAAGGTCGATAGAACCTTGAGTAAATGAAGTTCCTTTTCAGTCTAAAATAAAAACAAATTTAACAATCACTTAATATGTAGAGGTTTTGATAATTTTATAATATTTGCAAACAAACTTTTTCTTTTCATCGAAGTCGAACACGAAGTTGAAAAATCTAGAGCAACCGAGCGTAAAGCGCGATGTAGATACGCCCGAGCGCGTAGCGCGAGGTGAATACATAATCGAGCGCGAAGCGCGAGATAAATATATGATCGAGCGCGAAGCGCGAGATCCAACAGTTGCGCGCCCTAGGCGCGCTCAAACTTGCGAGCGAAGCGAGCCGCGCGCGAAGCGCGCGATGAGAATGTGCCCGCGAAGCGGGCAGATTTTTTTCTTTCAAAATTCAACTATTTGGTTGAAAGTTCATGCATTTTGTTGAAAATTCGTCTCTTGAAAGAAAATAAATTTTCTTCGTCGCAAATAGTAATTCTTCTTAGTTGAAATTTTTTATTTTATTAAAAGTTGAATTATTTTGTTAAAAATTTATTTTTTGGATCGAAAATTCATCTCTTATGTTAGAAGTCATCCTTCTTGTTGGAAAATTTATTTATTTCACCTGCCTTCTAAAAAATTTACTTTTTTGGCTTCCAAGTTTTACAGATTTTTTTTCAAATTAAAAATTATAATTTAGTTTTCGATCAGAGATTTATCACGTGTTAAAAAACCTTTGCCCCCCCCCCTTAAAGTGTCACGTGCTCGGTCACATAATATGTGAACACTCCCAAATAAGATTTCCCATACAAAATAAAAAGCTCAACTGGAGGAAATAAGTGTCATTTTTTGTTTGCTAATGAAAATAAACATCCCTCTATAAGGAAGCAAATTGCTCATAAACTGAGCACTAAAAATCCATCCATAAAGCCTAAACACCCACGGTGCTTCGCAGCCCTATTTATTATTTGTTGATAAAATTTTGTTTATTATTCTTCGCTACTAAAGCTGCATACTAATCAGCTTATCAGCACCTAATCGAGACATTTTCAACACCATAGAAAATTCTGTCCTTAATTATGAGTTTCAGACTTGTAATTCCCGGTAACGACTCCCCGGGAAGATAAGATGATAGAATTTCACACCCATCTTCTTGCTAATGCGACAAAGTCGAGGAAATTAATCCTTTTTGGTATGTTGCGTTTTTCTTTCACGGGACGGTTTCATTAAGTAATTTTCCCATCTCGCAACATTTCCTTGGGAGGCGATCACGAGAGCGACTCGAGTGCAAATGATGGCGATCGATCCAAGTAGGGCTGAGCGAAGAAACGACTTTTTTCACCTTGTTGAGAGGCTCGACATGATATCAAAAGAGAAGGTGTAAATCCAATCGACCATCTGCTTCAAATTGATAGAAGGCCGTAAAGCTTTCCGTCAAAGAAATCCTCACATTATTTTTCGGTGGTGACGAACAAGGTCAGGTGGAAAGAAATATTACTGCAGTAAAAAACGCTTTAGAGCCTCAGGGGGGAGAAATGTAATTTGTTTAGTTGTGCACGTTTTAATTAAAAAGATTATATTTTATATCACGATCGCACTATGTTCGTGATGAATTATTCAGCCTTTCTTCTTTCTCTCCTTCAAGAAGACGCGGGGTAGATAGTTGTGGATACCGAATGGGGAAGAGCGTCGTTGTTAATTATCTACTTCGATCTGAGAACTAATCTCTTTATCAAATGCAAACACAAAAACTTGCTTTTTTTAATTTTGTTCAAGCCGAGAATATTAAATAGCTGTGGATTCGATCTCGAGTGTTTCTACTTTGTTTTTATCTATAATTATATGGTGCTCATTTCAGGAGCAAAACATTTTTAAATACGAAGACAAATTAGACAAATCAAATTTTTTATTCGAAATGATAATTTTTCGAGCTGGAAAAGGGAAGGGAAAAGTTCTGTCGCACCCTATCCCTTTGCCAGCTTTATGAATTTTTTTCTAAATTGTCAGAATTATTCTATTTGAAAATTTATGATCAAAAAGTCTTTTCTATTCATGCGTCAACTTTGAATTGTGTCAATGAAAAAAGTTTTTCTGTGTGAAACAGTTGATTCAAATATTATAAATAAGCATAACTTCTTTAATCTTCAATAAAGTGTATTAATATTATGGATCAATCGATTTGCCTCGAATCAAGGCATCTTTTCTGTTCTTGCATCAACTTTAAATTACGAGAATGAAAAAATTTTTACTATAAAAATCGATTTTAAAAATATATACATTGACATAACTTCCCTACTCTTTGATTAAATTTATTAATATTGTAGGTCAATCGATTCGTTTCGAACCAAAGAATCTTTTATGTTCTTGCATCAACTTTGAATTATGCTAATGAAAAAAGTTTTACTATAAAAAACCGATTTTCAAAATATATAAATTACCATAACTTCCCTACTCTCCAATAAAATGTATCCAAATTTAGGTCAATCGATTCGTCTTGAACCAAGGAATCTTTTATATTCTTGCATCAACTTTGAATTATGCTAATGAAAAAAGTTTTACTATAAAAAGCCGATTTTCAAAATATATAAATTACCATAACTTCCCTTCTCTTTAATAAAATGTATTAATATTATAGGTCAGTCGATTCGTCTCGAACCAAGGAATCTTTTATATTCTTGCATCAACTTTGGATTGTGCTAATGAAAAAAGTTTTACTATAAAAAACCGATTTTTAAAAAATTATTGAGTGCTAAAAAAAAAATTCAATAAATATTTTTGGAAATCCTTCTGTCAGTTTCAAGATATTAGTGAGGAAAATAAGCCCTCCAAATTTCATCAATTTATCTGCAACCGTTTTCCAGTTGTCGTGTTCACAAAAAAGTGTGACATCCACACACCTATCCACAGTCCACATACACACACACCCACACAATTCCACACACATACACACACATCCGGACAATTGCTTAGAACATTATATTAGACATTTTTAAATTAAGAAAAGGTTTAATTAAATGAATTAAAAATTTTTGAAAATTTTACCATCAGAAAGCTTCCGCTATGAGGAAGCAAAAGAACAGCAACTTGCACTAATGGCTAAAATTGTCTAAACACCTGTTTTTGAGAATGTAGCTAAAGTGCCTTAATTTTTTTTTCTTAGATATTTGTAGGTACCGACTCGGGAAGAGCGTCGTTAGTAATTATATAATTCAATCTGAGAACTAATCTCTTTATGAAATTTACACTCAACTTCCTTTTTTTGATTTTGTTCGCGCTGAGAATATTAAAAAGAAAATAAAGTTATACTAACGGCGAAAATCATCTCTACACCTGTTTTTTGAGATGTAGCTAAACTGTATTAATTTTTTTTCTTCTTAGATACTTATAGGTACCGACTGGGAAAGAGCGTCGTTTTTAATTCTCTACTTTAATCTGAGAACTAATCTCTTAATCAAATTCAAACACAAAAACTTGCTTTTTTAATTTTGTTTGCGCTGAGAATATTAGAAGGAACATCAACTTACACTAGCGGCCAAAATTGTCTACACACCTGTTTTTTAGGATGTAGCTAAAGTGCCTTAATTTTTTTTTTCCTTAGATATTTATAGGTAACGACTGGGGAAGAGCGTCGTTGTTAATTATTTAATTGGATCTGAGAACTAATCTCTTTATGAAATTCACACTCAACTTCCTTTTTTTAATTTTGTTCGCGCTGAGAATATTAAAAAGAAAATAAACTTATACTACGGCGAAAATTATCTACACACCCGTTTTTTGAGATGTAGCTAAAGTTTATTAATTTTTTTTCTTCTTAGATACTTATAGGTACCGACTGGGAAAGAGCGTCGTTGTTAATTATTCAATTGGATCTGAGAACTAATCTCTTTATCAAACGCAAACACAAAAACATTCTTTTGAAATTTTGTTCGCGCTGAGAATATAAAAAGAACATCAACGTACACTAGCGACTAAAATTGTCTACACAACTGTTTTTTAGGATGTAGCTAAATTGCCTTAATTTTTTTTCCTCTTAGATACTTATAGGTACCGACTGGGAAACAGCGTCGTTGTTAATTATTCAATTGGATCTGAGAACTAATCTCTTTATCAAACGCAAACACAAAAACTTTTTTTTTCAATTTTGTTTGCGCTGAGAATATTATACAGAATATCAACTTACACTAGTGGCTAAAATTGTGTACACACCTGTTTTTTAGGATGTAGCTAAAGTGGCTTAATTTCTTTTTTTTCTTAGATACTTATAGGTACCGACTGGGGAAGAGCGTCGTTGTCAATTATTTAATTGGATCAGAGAACTAATCTCTTTGTGAAATTCACACTCTACTGGCTTTTTTTTTAAATTTTATTCACGCTGAGAACATTAAAAAGAAAATAAACTTGTAATAACGGCAAAAATGATCTACACACCTGTTTTTTGAGATGTAGCTAAAGTTTATTAATTTTTGTTCTTCTTAGATACTTATAGGTACCGACTGGGAAAGAGCGTCGTTGTTAATTATTTAATTGGATCTGAGAACTAATCTCTTTATCAAACGCAAACACAAAAACTTGCTTTTTAAATTTTGTTCGCGCTGAGAATATAAAAAGAACATCAACTTACACTAGCGGCGAAAATTGTCTACACAACTGTTTTTTAGGATGTAGCTAAATTGCCTTAATTTTTTTTCTTCTTTGATACTTATAGGTACCGGCTGGGAAAGAGCGTCGTTGTTAATTATTCAATTGGATCTGAGAACTAATCTCTTTATCAAATGCAAACACAAAAACTTTTTTTTTTCAATTTTGTTTGCGCTGAGAATATTATAGAGAATATCAACTTACACTAGTGGCTAAAATTGTCTACACACCTGTTTTTTAGGATGTAGCTAAAGTGGCTTAATTTCTTTTTTTTCTTAGATACTTATAGGTACCGAATGGGAAGGAGGAATCTCTTTGTGAAATTCACACTCTAGTGGCTTTTTTTTAAATTTTGTTCGCGCTGAGAACATTAAAAAGAAAATAAACTTATACTACGGCGAAAATTATCTACACACCCGTTTTTTGAGATGTAGCTAAAGTTTATTAATTTTTTTTCTTCTTAGATACTTATAGGTACCGACTGGGAAAGAGCGTCGTTGTTAATTATTCAATTGGATCTGAGAACTAATCTCTTTATCAAACGCAAACACAAAAACATTCTTTTTAAATTTTGTTCGCGCTGAGAATATAAAAAGAACATCAACGTACACTAGCGGCTAAAATTGTCTACACAACTGTTTTTTAGGATATAGCTAAAGTGGCTCAATTTCTTTTTTTTTCTTAGATACTTATAGGTACCAGCTGGGGAAGAGCGTCGTTGTTAATTATTTAATTGGATCTGAGAGCTAATCTGTTTATGAAATTCACACTCAACCTGGTTTTTTTAATTTTATTCGCGCTGAGAATATTAAAAAGAAAATAAACTTATACTAACGGCGAAAATGATCTACACACCCGTTTTTTGAGATGTAGCTAAAGTGTATTAATTGTTTGTGTTCTTAGATACTTATAGGTACCGACCGGGTAAGAGCGTCGTTGTTAATTATTTAATTGTATCTGAGAACCTAATCTCTTCATCCAATTCATACTCAACTTGCTTTTTTTTTTTAAATTTAATTCATGCTAAGAATATTAAAAATAAAATCAACTTACACTACTGGCGGAACTTTGAAAAAAAAAATAATTTCGCTTGATTGAACGTTCCTCAACTAAAAAAAATATGTATTACAATGTTGTAAACAATTTTCTAGCAGAAGGATTTCTAAAAATATCTATCACCTTTTTTTAGCACTTTATAACATTTAAAAAATGGGTTTTTTATAGTCAAACTTTTTTCATTAACATAATGCAAAGTTGATGCAAAAATATAAAAGATTTCTTGACTTGAGAGAAATCGATTGACCTATAATATTGATATATTTTATTAACAAGTAAAGAAATTACTTGAATTTATCATTATTAAAAAAAATCTATTTTTATATTAAAATTGTTTTCATTCTATTCTGTTTTTTTTTCTTTTCTTTTCGACTATTATCTTAAAAATTCGCCTTATTTAGTTGAATTCAACCTGTTAATAATTCTTTTTTATTTTTGTTGAAAATTCGTTTTTTTTTTTTACTGAAAATTTAACGATTCCATTTTCGGTGTAAAATGTATCTTTTTCAGTTGAAAACTCAACTATTCTTGTTGAAAATTCAACTACTTAGTTGAAAGTTAAACTATTTTGTTAAAAATTAGTTTTTTTTGTCATATGAATCATTAATGTTTTTGGTTGAAAATATAACTATTTTTTTGAAAATTCGTTTTTTTTTGTTAAGGATTTGCTAGAAAATTCGATCTTTTCGGTAGAAAATTAATCATTTTGATTAAAAATTGAACTCTTTTGTTGAAAATCCTTTTTTTTTTGCTGAATTCAACCATTTTCGATTTAAAATTCAAGTACTTCACGTAGAACTCCTTTGTTAAAAATTCATTTTTTTCACAATAAATATAACGATTTTGTTGAAAATTCATTTTTTTGTTACAAATTAAAGTATTTTATTAAGAATGCAAACTATCTTATTTTTGGTTAAGATTTTAACTTTTTTAGTTGAAAGATCAGCTATTTGTTAAAAAATTCGACTTTTCCAAAATAAAATTAGTCTATTGTGTTAACAATTTATTTATTTAGTTGAAAATTGGAATCTTTCGGTAGAAAATTAATCTTTTTGGTTGAAACCTTATAACTCTTCAGTTGAAAATTCTTTTTTTTTTAAATTCATCTCTTTGATCGAAAATGTAACTATTTTTTCAAAAATTCGCTTCCTGGTAGAAAATAGATTTTTTAAATTAAAAATCCAACCATTTCCGTTGAACATTAATAATTTTAGTTGAAAAATCATCTCTGTTGGTAGAAATTTTATCTCTTTGGTTGAAAATCCAACTACTTTTGGTTTAATGGTAACTCTTCTCAGTTGGATATATTATATTTTTGGTTCAGAATTCATATTTTTTTATAAAAAATTTATTATTTGTTTGCAAATTTATTATTTGTTTGCAAATTTATTATTTGGTTGTAAATTTATTAACTGATTGCAATATTCATCATTCTGTTGAAAATTCATCAATTTTGTTAGAAATTCATTCTTTTTGGTTGGAAATTCGTTTGTCTTATTTGAAAATTCAACTACTTTGTCCAAAATTAACCTTTTTGTTGAAAATCCAACTTTTTATATAAAATTCGCCTCTTTGGCTAGAAAATTCAACAATTTGGTCGACATTTTTTATTTCTCTTGACTGAAGAATCTTTCTTGATTAAAAATTCGTCTTGTTGGTTGAACGAAAAATTTTCTAAGAGAATTACAATTTTGTGTCCAAACTGAAAATTAATTTAAAAAAATAGGATTCTGGTTAGAAACGTGGAATTTCCAAAAAGAATTATAATTCTGACATGAAACAAATAATTTTCTAAAAGAATCAAAATTCTGATATATCTGTCATTTTGAATTTTAAAAGGGAATTTTCTGGAAGAATTATTATGATATGAACTTTAAAAAGGCAATCTTTCAAAAAACTGATAATTTCGAGATGATTCAGGATATTTAGATTCATTTGTCCAGAATAACTAAAATTCTAAATTACATCTGAATTTGAAAAAGAAGTACAATTTTGATTTGGAACAGTGAATTTTCAAAAAAATCTTAATTTTTAATTGAAACAGGAAATTTGTGAAAAGAATTAAAATTCTACAAAATTTGTAATTTGAAATATGAAAAGGGAATTTTATAAGAGAATTATTATAGTTCTGACTTCAAACATGGAATTTTTGAAAAAATAAATGATAAATTTGGAGTTGATTCTGAAATTTTTCCAAAAGAATTATAATTCTGTGTTATACCTAAATTAAAAAAAAAAGTATAATAAAAATAATGCTAACTTGGAACAGAGAATTTTTCAACAGAATCACAATTTTGACTTTGAACAAGAAATTGTCGAAAAGAATTCAACTGTTTGGTTGACAATTTATATTTTTTAATTAAAAATTCAACTAGTTGGTTAAAAATTTATGTATTTGGTTGAAAATTCGACTTTTTCGGTAGAAAATTAAGCTTTTTGATTGAAAATTGTTTTTTTTTTAATTAAACTTTTTTTTATTTAAAATTCAAGCACTTGCTGCAAAGTAGGAACAAAAATTTTTAATTGAAGTTTAAACAAAAAATAAAGAATTTTCAACAAAATGTATTTTTTGATGTTATGCTTTCGACCAGATAAATGCTCTGATGCTCTTACCCACTTAGCTACGGAGAGAAGTGATTAATTACTTCACAACCCGTACAAGTTGAATTCCGACGTAATTCCTTATACTTGTAAGATTAATTTTTCAAACATTCGAATGTTTCATATTTTTTGATGTTATGGTTTTGACCGGATAAATTGTATTAAATAACAGAACCATAACATCAAAAAATATAAAACATTTGAATCTTTAAAAAATTGATCGCACAAATATAAGGAATTTCTTCGGAATTTCACTTGTACACGGAGAGAAAAATCAGCGTTTGAAACGACATTTATTCGTCGTTTGAAACTACGAGTCTTGATCGCCGTTCAAAACGACGAGAACTGTAGATTGAAACGACGAAATCGTCGTTCAAAACGACGATACGTATCGTCGTTTGAAACGACGTGGATCGTGGCTTGAAACGATGATCGCGCTGCAACCAAAAACTGGAGGCGTAGCCTAATTCAGGAATGCAAGAGTTTCGTAGTTTCAAACCACGATCCATGTCGTTTCAAACGACGAAGCGAATCGTAGGATAAAACGACGATATTCGTCGTCTCAGACGACGATGAGTCGTCGTTTTGGACTACGATGCCCTTTCGTCGTTTCAAACGCTGATTTTTCTCTCCGTGTAGGGGTTGTGAAGAAAATATTCTCCTCTCTCCGTAGCTTAGTGGGTAAGAGCATCAGACCGGCATTCTGAAAGA
>CAKNYM010048285.1:80466-93484 GCA_932195095.1 Andricus curvator
TTCAACTATTCTGTTAAAAATTCGTCTTCCTCCTTTAAATTCAACTGGTTGTTAATTCGTTTTTATTATTGTTTAAAATTAGTTTTTTTAACTGTAAATTTAACTATTCCATTGTTGGTTGAAATTGTTTTTTTTTTAGTTGAAAATCCAACTATATGGTTGAAAATTCACTTTTGTAGGTTACAAATGCAGCTATTTGGTCCAAAAATTCAACTAGTTTGTTAAAAGTTTAAATATTTTGTTAAAAATTCAACTATTTATTAAAGTCATCTCTTCTGATCGAAATTTTAACTACTTGGTTGAAATTCGTCTTTTTTGATTGAAAATTCATTTTTTATGTTACAAAAATCATCTTTAATGCTTGAAAATTCATCTCTGTTGGCTGAAAATGAACTTTGTCTAAAATCCAGCTTTTCAGTTTGAAAATTCAACTCTTTTCTAAAAAATTGGTCTTTTTGGCTCAAAAATTCAACTATTATTTATTAAAAATAAAAAACTGATTTTCTGCAAATCCGGAGGCGTGCTGCATTATATAATCTGACTGACATGATATTGTGAAATACGTTCATTTGAAGCTATCCGCTTCATCCGATGATTAGGTTTCCTGCGAAAAAGAGGGTCAATTGTATACGTGTGCGTACAAATCCAGGTAGTAGATTCTATTTTGCTGCAGTACGTATGAGCGATCAATAATTCAGAGAGACGGATTATTTTATTCCTGATCATCTCTATTGCTCACAGATTATCATCGCATGTTTTATCAAAATGGCAATGGTTTGTGTGATCTTGTGATGATAAAGTTTTTTTTTTTTAACGCATTTTGACGGATTTTGAAAATTCAACTACTTGGTTCAGCAGACTGTGACTTTACACAATTCAACTATATGGCTGATGATCGAACTATAATGTTCAAAATTCATTTTTGAGTTGAAAATCCATTAAAAAAACTATTAAATTTTTCATTGAGAATTTAACTACTTTGATGAAAGTTCAGTTACTTTTTTAAACATTGATTTTATTAGTTGAAGATTGAAATACTTTGTTGCAAACTTTTTTTTTAGTCCTTCTTAAGAGGAAATTAAACTAATCCATTCTTTGCGGAAAATTGATAGTTTTTATTGAAAATTCAACTACTTGGTTGAAAGATCAACTACGTATTTTGTCAAAAATTCATTTTATTGGTTGAAAAATGAATTATTCTGTCGAAAATTAGTTTTTTTTGTTGATAATTAATGTTTTTAACTGAAAATTCAGCTGTACTATGTTTGGTTCTAAATTTATCGTTTTTAGTTGAAAATTCAACTACTTGGTTCAGCAGACTGTGACATCACACAGTTCTACTATATGGTTGATGATCAAACTGTTATCTTGAAAATTCATTTTTGAGTTGAAAATCCATTAAAAAAATATCATTTTTTTTTCATTAAGAATTCAAATACTTTGATGGAAGTTGAACTGCTTTTTTAAACATTGATTTCATTAGTTGAAGATTGAAATATTTTGTTGAAAACTCTTTTTTTAGTTCTTCTTATGAGAAAATCAAACTAATCCATTTTTTGCGGAAAATTTATGTATTATGTATTTTGTTAAAAATTTATTTTATTGGTTGAAAAATGAATTATTTTGTCGAAAATTCGTTTTTTTTCAAGATAATTAATGTTTTTAACTGAAAATTCAACTGTTCTATTTTTGGTTGCAAATTTATCATTTTTAGTTGAAAATTCAACTACTTGGTTCAGCAGACTGTGACGTCACACAATTCTACTATATGGTTGATGATCGAACTATTATGTTGAAAATTCATTTTTAAGTCGAAAATCTATTTAAGAAACTATTAAATTTTTCATTGAGAATTTAACTACTTTGATGGAAGTTGAACTACTTTTTTAAACATTGATTTTATTAGTTGAAGATTGAAATATTTGGTTGAAAACTCTTTTTTTATTTCTTCTTAAGAGAAAATTAAATGAATTCATTTTTTGCGGAAAATTTATGTATTATTTTTTTTGTTAAAAATTTATTTTATTGGTTGAAAAATGAATCATTTTGTCGAAAATTCGTTTTTTAATGATAATCAATGTTTTTAACTGCAAATTTGACTGTTCTATTTTTGGTTGCAAATTTATCGTTTTTAGTTGAAAATTCAACTACTTGGTTCAGCAGACTGTGACATCACACAATTCTACTATATGGTTGATGATCGAATATTATGTTGAAAATTTATTTTTGAGTTAAAAATCCATTAAAAAGAAATATTATTTTTTTCATTGATAATTCAACTACTTTGATGGAAGTTAAACTGCTTTTTTAAACATTGATTTTATTAGTTGAAAATTGAAATATTTTGTTGAAAACTCTTTTTTTAGTTCTTCGTAAGAGAAAATTAAACTAATCCATTTTTTGCTCAAAATTTATAGTTTTTATTGAAAATTCAACTACTTGGTTGAAAGATCAACTACGTATTTTGACAAAAATTCATTTTATTGGTTGAAAAATGAATCATTTTGTCGAAAATTCTTTTTTTTTATGATAATTAATGTTTTTAACTGTATACTTAACTATTCTATTTTTGGTTCTAAATTTATCGTTTTTAGTTGGAAATTCAACTACTTGGTTCAGCAGACTGTGACATCACACAGTTCTACTATATGGTTGGTAATCAATCTATTATCTTGAAAATTGATTTTTGAGTTGAAAATTTATTTTAAAAAATATTAAATTTTTCATTGAGAATTCAACTACTTGTTTAAAAGAAAATCTATGTATTTTGTTTAATATTTATTTTACATGTTAAAAATTGAATTATTATTTCGAAAATTCTTTTTTGTTTTGTTGAAAATTAATAATGACAAAAGTGCGGCACAATTTGTCTCATTGTGCTTTGACGCTTGTTTTTTCAGCAGACTGTGACATCACACAAGGAAAATATAAATGTGAATAACAATTTTTTTAATTGCTTGAAAAAATGAAAATTAGTACTTTTATTTTGTAAGTAACGCATCTAAATACATATTTCATACTGTTTTCTATAGTTTACTTTTTTAAGTAATTCATCTTTTTTATTACAAATCTTACTATTTTGTTGAAAATTCGTTTTTTATATTCACATTTTCATACATTTTTTTCTATATTTTTTACATATTTTATATTTATATATTTTTATATTATGTTTTCTACTTTGTGAAAGCACATTTTATTGGTTGAAAATTAATTTTCTTAACTAAAAATTTAACTTCTTTATTTTTGGTTAATTGATCGTTTTTAGTTGCAAATTCAACTAATAAATTTTTAATTGAGAATTAATCTTTTTTGCTTGAAAATTCCACTACTTGGTTGAAAGTTGGGCTATTTTCTTAAAAAATAATTTTATTAAATTTAATTTTTGATGTTAAGGTTTTTGATAATAATTTTATTATTTGAAGATTGAACTATTTAGTTGAAAATTAGTTTTTTTTATTAAAAACTAATTTTTTAAACTGAAAATTTAACTATTCTATTTTTTGGTTGACAATTCAACAATTTTGTTGGAAATTTATTTATTTTTTGTACAATCGTCGTTTTTCGTGAAAATTTCGCTTTTTTTGATTGAAAATCATTTTTTCAACTTCAAATTTAACTATTCCATTCATGTTAAAAAATTGATGGTTTGTAGTGTAAATTCCATTTGCTTGGGTTGAAAATGCAACTGTTTTGTTGAAAATTCGTCTTTTTGGATCCAAAATTTTCTTATTTTTGTCAAAAATTAAATTATTTAGGTAAAAATTAATTTTTTTTTTAATTATATTTTCCGGTCAAAAATTCAACTTTTTTATAGAGAATTTGTCTTTTTGGTGTAAAAATTAAAAAATTTGGTTGACACTTGTTTGGTTTGGAAATTCATTTTATTTATTAAATTGATCTTCGTGGTTAAGAATGCAACTGCTAAATTAAAAATTAATTTGCTTTAATGGAGGATTCAACTATTTTAGTAAAACTTTTTTTTTTGAAGATTCATCTCCTTGGATGAAAATTAAACAATTTTTTTTTTAATTTGTTTTTTTAGTGAAAATTAATCTTCTTGATTGAAAATTAAATCCTTTCGTTTGGTTGAAAATTTATTTGGTTTGATTTAAAAGTTGAACTACTTTGCTAAAAATAATGTTTACTAGAAAAAGATCTATTTCTTTGCTTGAAGATTGAATTTTTTTTTTTAAATTTGTTGTTTTTTTTTTTTTTTTTGTTATGAACCAATTTTTTCCATTTGAAATTTAATTATCCCATTTTTGATTGAAAATGTATCGTTTTTGTTAAAAATTAAACTGTTTGGCTTAAATTTTTTATTTTTTAATTCGAAATTCTATTATTATTATTAAAGAAAATTAAACTATTTAGTTAAAAATTAACTTTTTGGTTGAAAACTCAAATACTTGAATGGAAGTGGAAATACGTTGTTGAAAATCAAGTTTATAAGAAGAAGATCCATCTCTTCGGTTGAAAGTTTAACTATTTTGTTGAAAATTAGTTTTTCTTGGGTAAAAAATTCATTTTTTTAAATTTCAAATTTAACTATTTTCTTGGTTTGAAAATTTAAAAATGTTGTTAAAGTTTTTCTTCTCTCCCGATTGAAAAATCTTTCCTTGTTGAAAATTAAACTTTTGGCTGAATATTTGTCTATTTTTAGTTTCAAATATTAACTATTGCATTTTTCGCTGAGAATTATTCTTTTTGGTTGAAACTGACTATTTTTAATTAAAAATTAAAATCTTTTTTTTTTTTGGTTGAAATATCAACTATTATATTTTTCTTTGTTCCTTGATTATTTATCTCGGATCTTTTACAACTATTTTTAGATAAAAAAAATCTGTGTCGCATCCGTTTAAAAAAAATTAATTGTTATTTTCAAACAATCGAAATACCTAGTTTTTCTCATAATTTTCAGTCGTGATTTTTTTATTTTAAGATCTAAAAATTATTTTTTCTAATTATTTTTGTATTTTTTCATTCTGGATACTTTTTCAATTAAAAAATGTTAGCAGCTTAGGATAAATTCCTAGATCTTTTACTTAAAATAATTATACCCAAAACCGAACAATAAAAAAAGGAAATTTATAGTGAAATCGAAAAATCAAGTTTTCTCAACTGTTTTTCATATCTCACCTCATTTTATAAGAAAGAAAGTATTTCGATTTTTCGACATTAAAAATTAATTTATACATTAAAAATTAATTTATACATTAAAATTTGTTTTGAAATCTTTGTATATATTCTCTTAAAATTTTTTTTGAAAAAATCGTTTCAAAATTTTCCAGGAATCTAATAATAATTTTATAATCTTGGAACTCGGAATTTTTCGTACAATTTTTTGAAAAATCCTGCAAAAATAAAAAAATTACCTTAAAATCGTCCAGCTTTTTTTTTAAATTTAGAAAATCTTATTAAAATTTTTTTTAAATTAATTTTTCAAAAAAAAAAAAAATATATATATATGTATATATATATTTTTTTTTGTTTGTTTGTTAGTTTTTGAACAGATTCAAAATCGTCCTGTGAAGTCAATTATTTTTTAATTTTCAATAATGGAACTACAGTCCAATGTGATTTATAATAATAACAAAAATTCTTGGTAATATAAAAAAATGTAAAATTCTGTAGTTTTCTGAAATACCTTGTAGATTTTTACAACAAAGTAAAAAAATATGAATAAAAAGTTATACAAATTTTTGAATTGTATAAACTTGTACTTTATTGTTAATTTATTTACTTTTCTAAAAGAAAATACAAGAAAAAATTAGCTATTTGTATTGAACTGCATTTTTTTGTTAAATTTTGTAGATTTTTTTTACAAAAAAATACATATTTTAACAAAAAATTACAGTTGTAGAAATATTGCACTTTCTTGTAAAAATTTTTTCCATCAGGGATTGTGTTAAGAATTGAATTTTGTTGAAAATTCAACTATTTTTGTTAAAAATTCATCCGTTTGAGCTTCAATTGCATATTGTGCTACAAGTGCGGAAAGTAGACAGTTCCACATGAGTGTGAAGTTTGCTCTACAAACCAGAAAAAAAAAAATTATATTTTTTATTGTAAAATACCCGTTCAAATTAGCTTGACAAATTTTCTGAACGGTTCCTTTGTTTAAAAATAGTTATTTCTTTTATTAAATATAAATATATTACCATTTTGAAAATAAAATAAAAATGAAGCAAAAAAATAAGAATATGTCAAAAGAGTGACGTAAAAAATGCATGTTCTTGCGTTACCTTCATTCGAGATAATTGCAGCAATGTTCCTATTAATAGCAGTGCTTTGTCTACCTGAACGCACAAATACCTGTTCATTTGGGCGCGTGACCTGCAATTTAACAACTGTCAATTACATTATATCACTCTAAACCATAAATGTCAATTATCGAGTTTAATGTTATTGCACATTCTAGCACATTTTCAGTGTAATAGCTATTTTGGGCTCAGTTGCAAATTTTATAGCTGTAATAACTAATAAGTAATTTAACAGCAAATTCAGTAAATAAAATAAATAAACCATTTTTCAAAAAGAAGCTTTTATCAAAATATAGCAAAAAGAAAGAATTATTTTAATTAATTTTATCTGAAAAAAGATCTTCTCCTTTCGCTCCGCTGGGAATCGAACCTCAGAGCTTCCGATTGCCGGTCGGGTGCTTTCCCATTAAGCTACTAGAGAGAACGAGAGAAGAAACTTTTTTCAGAAAATACACGAATTATTTTGCTAGATGGAATAAGTTAAATTTTTCAAGGAATCTTTATTATCATCAGATAATAACAGAAATTTTTAACGTCTTTTCAGACTAGATGGAGATAAGAATTAAAACTTATTCTAATTAATTTTTTCTGAGATAAGAATTAAAAATTATTCTAATTAATTTTTTCTGCGATAAGAATTAAAAATTATTCTAATTAATTTTTTCTGAAAAAAGATCTTCTCCTTTCGCTCCGCTGGGAATCGAACCTCAGAACTTCCGATTACCGGTCGGGTGCTTTCCCATTAAGCTACTAGAGAGATCGGGAGAACATACTTTTTTCAGAAAATAAACTTATTATTTTGCTATATGGTATAAGTTAAAAATTTCAAGGAATCTGTATTAACATCAGACAATAACAGAAAGTCTTGAAAATTCCACTGCTTTGTAGAAAATGTGCTTCCCTTGTAATGAAAATCATTTTTTTTTTTTATTGCAAATTTGTCTAATTTTTCATTTTTTATTAAAAATGGACATTTTTATTATAAAAATTAAAATACTTGATTGAAAATTTATTTAATTTTTTGAAAATTCTTCTTTTTTTGGTAGAAAACTCATTTTTTTGGCTTTTGAAAATTCATCCTTTCTGGTTGAAAATTCAACTCCTTAGTTGAAACTTGAACACATTCGTTGAAAATTCCCTTTTGGGGCTAAAAATTAATTTTTTCAACTGAAAATGTAACTATTTTGTTGAAAATTAACTTTTTTTGTATTGCAAAATAATATTTCTTAATGAAAATTTAACTTTTCAATTTTTTAAAAATAGTTCTTTTCAGTTTAAATATTCAACTATTTCTTTGAAAAATGATGATTTCATAATAATTCGTGTTTTTGGGAGAAAATTAATCTTCTTGGTAGAAAATATAATTGAAAAATTCATTTTTTTTGCTAGAAATTGAACCGTTTTTTTTAGAAAGCTCTTGTGTCTTTTCAGACTAGATGAAGCTATGAATTAAAATTTTTTTTAATTAAATATTTTTTTTCTGAAAAAAGATCTTCTCCTTTAATATTAAATATTATATCTTTAAATATTTCAAGTCTGAAAAGACGTTACAGATTTCTGTTATTCTTCAATGATAATACAGATTCATTTAAGAATTTCCAGTTTTCCTCTTGGTTGAAGATTTAACCATTTTTTTGAAAATTAATCTGTTTTAGCTAAATTCAATTGTTTTGTTGAAAATTAGCCTTTTTAGTTAAATTCAATTGTTTTTAATTTTAAATGAAAATATTTCTTGATGAAATATCAACTATTATATTTTTTGTTAAAAATTCATATGTTCAGGTTGAAAATTCAAGTCGTTACTTAAAAGTTAAACAAATTTTTCAAAAACTTATTTTTTGTGGATTAAAAATTCAAAATTTATTAAAAAATTCATCTTTTAGGTTGAAAAGTGAAATAATTTGTTGGAAATTCCTTTTTTGGGGTAAAAATTAATTTCTTCAACAAAAATTGAACTATTTGGTTAAAAATTAATTTTCTTTGTTGAAAATGCATCTTTTAGATTGAAAATTGATCACTTTGGTTGTAAATTGGACTGCTTTATTGAGAAGTAACTTTTTTGTCAAAAATTTAGATCGATTTTTGGTTGAGAATTGATCTTGTTTAGTTTAAAAAATTCAAATTTTTGGTTAAAAATTTATGTAATTTGTTAAAAATTTGTCTTTTTCGGTAGAAAATTATTCTTGTTGGTCGAAAATTAATTTCTTTGCTTAAAATTGTTAAAAATATTTGCTGAAAAATGTATGCCTTTTGTTGAGAATTCTTTTTTAGTAGAAAATTGATCTTTTTGGTTAAAAATTGAATTATTCGGTTAAAAATTCAACTGTTTAGTAGAAAGCTTCTCTTTTTGTTTAGAAAATTCAAAATTTTGCATGGAATTTTTCTCTGTATTGAGGAGAAAATCTTTCTTAATTGAAAATTCGACTTTTTTATTTGAAAATGTTTTGGTTATAAATGCAACTGTTTCATTTAAAAAAAATCTGTTTTGATTAAGGATTCCAATTTTTGTTTAAAATTCGCATTTTTTTTATTTTTTTTTTAACTTTTTTATTTAAAATGGAAATTTTCTTTTGTTTAAAAATTAATATATCATCATCAGAGAATAACAGAAATTTTTAACGTCTTTTCAGACTAGATGGAAGTATTAATTAAAAATTATTTTAATTGATTTTGTTCTGAAAAAATATCTTCTCCTTTCGCTCCGCTGGGAATCGAACCACGTAACTTCCGATTGCCGGTCGGGTGCTTTCCCATTAAGCTACTAGAGAGATCGAGAGAATACACTTTTTTCAGAAAATACACCCATTATTTTGCTAGATCGTATAAGTTAAATTTTTCAAGGATACTGTATTATCGTCAGACATTAAGAAAAATTTTTAACGCCTTTTCAGACTAGATGGAGATATGAATTAAAAATTATTTTAATTAATTTTTTCTGAAAAAAGATCTTCTCCTTTTGCTCCGCTGGGAATCCTTGAAAAATTTGATATGTACCACGTTGCAGAATAATGCGTGTATTTTCTGAAAAAAGTTTCTTCTTTCGATCTCTCTAGTAGCTTAATGGAAAAGCACCCGACCGGCAATCGGAAGTTCTGAGGTTCGATTCCCAACGGAAAATATATTTTTTCAGAAAAAAATAATTATAATAATTGTTTATTCATATCTCCATCTAGTCTGAAAAGACGTTAAAAATTTCTCTTATTTTCTGATGATAATACAGATTCCTTTAAAAAGAAACAAAATAATTTACGATGAAACGGGGTCTAAATCTAAATGTGATATTCAATATTTAGGCCAACGCTTTTCATTTTAATAAAATTTTCTTGTTTTGATTTTTTCTTCAATTTTTCTCAAATTTTTCTAGGCGCACTTCTGAAAAGCAAATGCCTCCAATTAATTTGAAAATAACTGAAAATTTGCTTTTCATGGTAAAAACCATGGAAAGCCTATAAAGTCATGGTTTTTCGAAGTTACCTCGATTATGTTTATATTTCACTAGGGTGTTCAAAAAAATTTTTTTCTCCAAATTTTCATTCATATCGCCCGGAAATTTTTTCGAATCCACAAAAAAATGAATCCATTTTTTTTTTTCGTTGAAAAAAATTATATTTAGAGGTGGCGCAACCCCCATGAAGTTTAACACGTATTTCCCATAAGAAAAAACGTGGTTTTTGTAAATTTTATTCAGAATCTTCAATACGAGTAAAATATTAATTTTTGAGTATCATCTCCATAAGTCTGTTTTATAGGGTCCCAAAAAAACCCCATAAATGAAAAATGGGTTTTGCGAGTTTTTGGCCTTAATAAAGATTTTTGCGGTTTTTTTTCAAGCAGATTGTTTCCTATACATGAAATACTACTTAATACTGATAATTAGATGTTTACATACATTTTTTAAACAATTTTTTATTGTTTTTAGCAATGTTCTCTTAGAATAGAAATAGAAACTCGCGTTTTTTTTTGAAAAATTGTCCACTTTTTGACCAATTTTCAATTAGAGTGAAATAAAATTCAATTCATTTTAACAAACATAATTGTTTAAACAATTTATTATTTTTGTTAATAATATTTTCTTTGGATAATGCTCGAAATTGCGGTTTTTTTCTGAAATTTTTAACTTTTTGTTTTTGTTGAAAATTTGGGAAACTAAATATGAAGCAGTTAGAGTACAGTAATAATTAACTCAATTTAACAACAATAATTGTTCAACAAATTTTTATTATTGTTAATAATATTCTCTTTGCTTAACGGTACAAAGTTGCGGTTTTTTCTGCAATTTTTAACTATTTGTCTATTTTTCACATGAAGTGACTTAATAATTAATTAAGTTTAGCAAAAATAATTGTTTAAACAATTTACTATTGTTTCGTAAAAACTATTATATATAAATAATATAATAAAAATTATATTATAAACTATGTTTACTATTTTTATTTGTTTATTTTTTACTAATCTTGTTTTATTTTTTTTTATCTTCTCGTAGATCAGTGCTTTGATTTACCTTTTTAATTATAAACAAAAAATAAATAGACATTAGAGGAAATCATATTTTAAACAATCTCTTTCTTATTTGTGAATATATTTTTTTGAAATGAAACAGATATTTGAAATATTCTTTAAATTTTTCATATAGATCATATTAAATGCAATTTTTTCTTCAATTAGTTACTGAGAGCCTTTTTTGTTTAAATTATGATTAATATTTAATATTTGTCCCTAACTCGCATTAATTATTAACTGTCTAAGTAAAAATTTGACAAAAAGTTAAAAAATTCAGAAAAAACCGCAACTTTGCAGCATTATTCAAAGAATATTAAAAAAAAATGATAAATTATTCAAATAACAATAATTGAAAATTATACAAAAACTGGAAAGTTTTTGAAAAAACCGCGAATTTCTATCTGTACTCTAATATAAAAATGCTAAAAACAATAATAAATTGTTCGAAAAATGTAGTCCAAGTTTCAGCCAGTTTTCAAAAATAGTTAAATATTTAATTTAAAAAAATTATAGGTAGTTAAATTTTCCATTAGAAAATTTATGTTTAACGAACAAAAATGCGAATTATTTGCATCCAAAGAGATATATCTTCAACAAAAAAAAATTAATTTTTAATAAATCAGTTAAACAAATTTCAACCGAATATTTAAATCTACAACCAAAAAGACGAATTTCCTAGAAAATAAATGATTTTTGAACCAAATAGTTGAATCTTAATCAAGAAGATTAATTAAAAAGTTTTTTAAACAAAAAGATAACTTTTAAACCACCAACATCAATTTTCCAACAAAAATTACGAACTTTTAACAAAATGCATAGATTTTTAATCACACATTCAGATTTTCAACCAACAGGATTTATTTTGTTCCAAGAAACGAATTTTTAATAAAAAAAAAATAATTTTTATCTAAATAGTTGAATTTTCAACCAAAAAAGATGAATGCTCGCCAAAAAATGTAATAATTGATATTTCATGAAAATTTATTTTTATTTTTATTAAAAAACAGTTGAATTCAACTAAACTAATATTTAATAGAATAGCTGAATCCTCGAACGAATTTTCAACAAAATAGTTTTCGAACAAATATTTACATTTAAAATAGAAAGATAAATTTTCTATTGAAAATATTGATTTTGAAAGCAAAAATAGAAAAGGTAGTAATTTTTTTTTTTAATTAATTTTTAACGAAAAAATACGAATTTGCATCGAAAGATTAAATATTTATCATTTTATTTAAAAATTCATCTATTTGTCTGTAAATTCAAAAAAAATGAAAAACAATTTAAAAAAAAAAAATTTTTAACTAGTTTTCATTTTTTTTTTAAATTTTCAATTAGTTCAACAACTTTCAACTGAATACTCAAATTTTCAACCAAATGGATGAATTTTTATATAAAAATGTAATAGTTGATATTTCAAGCAAAACATATTTGAATTATAAATAAAAAACTTTTCAATTTAAACAAAATAGTTTCTTTCGAACTCATTCTTTGTGAACGAAATGGACTTTGTTCGAAGAAAAAAAAGTTTTTTTTCTTCACAAAAACCCGCATTATTACTCTAATTCCGTCGAGGGTAAATCAAAACTTTCGCCCTATTCTTGGCCCTTTGTTTGACAAGCTATCATTGCCCTTTGATGGAGAAATGAAACGCAATATGATGAACGCCATAACATACATAATTTTTTATTCTTTTTCCAAAAAATAAATTTTTTTTATATCTAATTATTAAGGATTGCCTCGAATTATATTTTGTTATAGATTCTTTTACCTTTCCTTATTCATTTGTACTTTGAATGTAAAATAATATGAGAAAAAAAAAATAAAAATTTTCTTAAAAATTCCTCTTGATCTTTGGACAAAAATAAAAAAAGAGGAAAGAAAAATGAGAAGGCAATCAACCAAATCCCCTTCCTTCTCTTTTTTTTATTTCTTTCGTCTTTTTTATTTTAATAATAATAATGCTCCTATTGTGATTAAAAAAAAAAAAAACTTTTTCTTCAAAATTCCTCTTGATCTTTGGACAAAAATAAAAAAGAGGAAAGAAATATGAGAAGGTAACCAACCGAATCCCTTTCCTTCTCTTTTTTTATTTCTTTCTTTTTTTTTCATTTCAATAATAATAATGCTCCTATTGTGATTAAAAAAAAAAAACTTTTTCTTCAAAATTCCTCTTGATCTTTGGACCAAAATAAAAAAGAGGAAAGAAATATGAGAAGGCAACCAACCAAATCCCCTTCCTTCTCTTTTTTTATTTC